>VWYN01019614.1:58384-71329 GCA_013400075.1 Hippolais icterina | reverse complement strand
CCAAACCATTCTACAATTTTATAGTTTTGTGACAAATGGTATCTTCATCTCAAGAAAGTGACAAGTTCTCTTTTCTTTTTCCGCTTTTCCTTTCTCTGTCTTACTTGCATAGAATTCAGCCATTATTTTAGGAGATTGTAGAGCTTTCTTGACCTCAGCAAGAACATAATCCTTATGGATATGTGCAGTGTCCAGCCACTTTAAACCACACTGTTTTTAAAAACCTAAGTAAAGAAAGACCTGCCCATCTCAAAACCTACAGGGCTATAGGGATGAATTAAAATTTATTCAGGACTGAGGATTCTGGCTGGGTCAGATCTGGTCTCCATAAAAAGCACAGGCTGATGGCTCTATATGTTTCATTTTTATATTTTTACCCATCCTTACCTAGGCTTGACAGTGAATTTTTTTTTTTCTGAGCCATGGAAACAGCAGCATGGGACACAGAACAAGTGGCACATTGCCAAACTGATACTTGGATAATCAATAACTGAATAGTAAAAAAAAGATGCCTTCCCCTTATAAAAGAAAGATGGTAATGAAGAAATCTCACGAGAGAGAGCTCCTTGCTGCAGCCACAGTCCAAATTCTCTTACTCACCCTCCCAGCCATAGTCCATGATGGATAAAGGAAGTATATATTCCCATGATGGATATAGGAAATATTCCCTGTTCCCTCTTCCATCTCTTCTCCTAAACTCTATTTTTAACCTCTCTTCTCTCCAGTCAACCAAAGAGTCAGAAACGTTTTGTTGCATCACTGAGATACGGCTTTGCTTTTTGAGTTTTTTGGGATTTGTTTATCCCTCGAATTTTTCTGTTTTGCTTTGACAGTGTAACCTGAGGTTTTGTTTTCACCTCCTGACTTTGGTATTTGCTCTAATACAAGCCAAGACACAGATCATGATTTTTGAGCGGGATATAAACTAAAGATGACATTTGCCTGGTCCTCCATTTCTGCCCCCTGGGACTGGCCTTCCCCCCAGGGGACATCTAGAAAGCAGAAAAAAGGTGCAATTGTAGTGTCAACATACACAACGTTGTGCAGTGACCACTTTTTTCAATAGGAAGTAAAAGTTGCCAGAGACTGGTCTAGTCCCTCCTGGGTTTCTTCAAGCTCCTAAGACTTCAAAAGGAGCACATTAATTCCTGGTCTTTTAAAACAGAGAGACATTCAAAGCGTGTCTCCACATAAACCTTTCATGTTTGCCATATAGCAATATTCCTTCCTTAGATGAGTTTCTTCTTCCTCTGTAAATAGTTTGCCCTTTATTTTTCTAGTTTTCCAGGTTAATTTAACCTAACGAGTTGCTCCTTGCCACATTTTCCTGTCAGATTCCAAACTGCCAATACCCGTAATTGTACACATCAGCAGAACTCTACCTGGAACTTTTATGCACCTGGGCAAGTTGGAGATTAACCATCCCACCCTCTTACTTGATTGCCAGTGGCATTATGCTACCTTTTTTCAGATAATCCATACAATTCCTAGTCCTCATTTACTAAGTCAATAAACTCCTGAATATGTCCCCAGAAATGAAGTATAAGGAGTTCTCCTTATACTTCCAATAAATTGTGCTTACTCTCATATGGTTGTAGCCCACTACAGACTGGGAGTTTTAGCCCATAAGCAGGGAGAGGAGATCCATTTTTCCTCCATTCCAGAAGTTTTTATAGCTTTAGAAAATATCATGTGCTCCCTCCATCCCCCTTGTCTTATTTCGGCTATGCAACTTCAATTTGATCTCTGATCTCAGACGACAGTTTCTAGGAATCTAATCATTCTTGGAACTTCCTGTTCAAATGTCTCCGTCTGATCCAGATCTTTCTTTAAGCAAGTGCCCCAAATTCAGTATAACCCTTTAGCCTTGAGGCCCAGGGATCTTTATCAAAGTTGAGCAGAATGGAAACAGTCCCTCAAGTGCCCTGCTGCCTCCCAGTATGGTATTCGGATTCACCACAGCAGTGTGACATTTTTAACTCATGACTCAGACGTATTTGCTCGTGGTTCAGCACAACCCCTGACCCTTTTCTGTATAACAGCTTCCCAGCCAGCTGCTCCTCATACTTTATTTATGCAGTTGACTCAGCTTGCCTACGTGAAGGATCATGCACTTCCCCCTCTTCCATTTCAGCTCACATTCCCATGGCTGCAAAGATCATTTCGAATTCTGCTCTCGCTGCCCAGTGTGCGCAGCTTCCTCCCTTCTCAACTTGCCCACACCTTGAGGGTGGGGATCATTAATGAACACCCAGGGCAGCTCCAACACCACTCTTTTGGTAGGAAAGCTGATAATTGCCTTCTGTGTAGAAGTTTCAAACAATTTTACCCACACACACGCTGTCACGGATCTCTGCAGACTGTGCTTTCTTTACTTTTGAGGATATCGGGAGAGGCAGGGTCGGAAAACTTCCCAAAGTCAAGACACAAAGGATTTAGTGCTCCTTCCCTGGCGTGTTGTAGATGTGAAGTAAGTTGGTTGACACAATTATTTCGTCTCCAAAAATCCATTCTTTAAATACAACTTTGGTCTAACATCTTTCAAAACAAAACAAAAAAAATTGATTGGGTCCTTTGGTTCCTAAAATAGGGATCTTGGTATCCTTCATGATAACCACCATCTCTGACAACACCACACTGACCTCATTCCCTACAAGTGGATTCAGATCTTGGATGCTCTATGTGTATTCACTAAGAGAGAGATTATTGGCAACATCACCTCAGATTATTTAGGGGAACAATTATAAACCAGTCTCCAAAATTACAATTGTGACCTGTCAGTAGTACTGGGAAATGGTGGGAAAAGTCTTGATGATTTACAATATTTTTGAATAAAAACCCCTTCAATTTCAGTACAAATCATCTCCANCTTTGAAGAAAATGTATCGGTGTTTTAAATTTAGGCAGGGAAAGGGGAAAATTCATTAAGGTTAGTCCCATCCTTAAATATTCAGAAGTCATGAATCAGGAATCAGATGTTTGAGGAACTGCCATGAGAAAAAAAAAAAAAAAAAAAAAAAAAAGAGTAGCCACTTTTACTCTATCCTGCCTAGGCTCAGCACACATATAACTTAATTCAGCATGGATCCACAGTACATTCCAGACCTATCAAGACAACTTTGCTCATAATGTGATTTTCAGTGTTTGTGAGAATAGGTTATTGGTTAAACAGATGGGGGAAGAAGGGAGCTGGGAGAGCTTTTGAAGTTATGAGATCATAGAAAATTTATTCTGATGGTTGAATCAAGGGACTTGAAAACTGGTGGGGAAAAAAAAAAGGATTTTGCAATTTCTCATGTCTAGTTAAATTTGTATCTACTCAGGGCATTGCCCTTATACTGCAGCTGAAAAACCTGTAAGACATCCAAGGTTATACTGCAGCAGGGCACCTTCCCTGGCTTCTAATAAATTTAAATTAAGAGAGCCCTGAGTTATTGAGACAAAAGCTGAAATAGTCTTCTCTCTGACAGGCTAAGAAAAAGCAAATGATCCCACCTGAAAGGACGCATTTTGCTGAATGGGCACTCTGGAGTCACTCTGCTAAAATACACTTAAAGCGATGTCAAGATAAATATCCTTATTTGTGTTTGAAATTATAATTTATACCCAATATATAGCACCAGAGAGAACAGAAGAAAAATGAACTTTAAAAGGTGAGGTGCTCAGAACCAGCAGCACCAGAGGATAACTGAAAGGTTCCCATCAGTTAGCAAACAGCTACAGAGATTGCTTTGATTTTGACTCAGCTGGGTGGCAGTCAGGGTGTACTGGGGCTATCCCAGGTCCTTGCATCTCAAAGCCTTGGCAGGGGTCAGCCCCCAGCTCGGTGTCCTGGCAAAGGCCAAGTGCCCAGAGCGAGGGATGTGGGCATCCCCAGCTGCCCCCAAGGTGCTGCTGTTCCAGCTCTCCCCCTGCCTGGCTGCCCACCAGAACCTGCAGCTCTGTGACCCTGTGAGATGTCCTTTCTGCCTCCAAAGCTGAAGGGACAGAGAAATTGCCTGCCCTCTCATTCCAAGGATTTCTCTCCCTCCCCTGGCACACGGGATGTAATTTCAATCATTCTGCATCTGCAGGAATTCTCATTAAAACTTCTGGAGCACTGTCCTTGTGATTATCCTGTTTCTCTGAAGTTGAGGACACACTTAGGGGAAAACAAACACTGTTTGTGACTTTCTCAGAGCCGTACAATAGATATGCAAACAAACAGATAAAATCCCCTCAGAGAATTTCTGATTTTTTTTGAGAATTTCCACAGACCAAATGGGTATAACTCTGCTCGCTTGCCCCCAACTAGAAGCAGAATGCCCCCCTTTTGTCACAACTTCAGTCTTCTGTTGTCATGACTGTTACCTAGAAACAGAGATACTGAAAAGCAAGTTGCAATTTTAAAACCTCTGGTATGTGCCAATGAATTTGGGTGTTGAAAGGAACAAGAAAGAGGCTTTATAAGAGCTATAGAAGTTTGGTGTTCAAATACGGGTCCAGATATTTGAATAACTAAATGAGGAGATACATTATCTCCCTTTTATCACTTCGACAATTTTGATGCCAACTATTTCACCCCACTTCAAAACTCAGACTTGCAAATTTATTTGGCCTCACAAACCACCTGTCCCAATGAGCAGCACCATGGACATGACTTGCAGGTTGGGCAGGTATCCTATCCCAAACCTATGGATAAACCTCCTGCTTCTGTCCGAGGGGTCACACTTCTCTCAAGCTACTGGGTTGGAGTTTGTTTTTAGACAAAGAATTCTCTCTTGCAACCACAGCTTCACTAGCCCACTCCAACAGTAACATAATAATAATAATGATGATAAAATTCAGCAAAGCATAAAAACTTTTAGAACAGTAATAGTGGTGCTTCTGCCATTTTTATGAGGCACTGATCTGGTTGCCTCATACGGAAGCAGATTATGGGCTCGTAAAACAGCACAACAGATCTGTGCTGTAATGACTTCAGTAGGTACAGCAGCAGCTTTACTACAGCTGCCCTCTTGACAAGCTGCATGATGTAGGATGAGAAGTATAAATATAAAGTCAATTTTATTATTTATTTGTAAATTGTATTTAATTGCGATTTCCTCCTTATCAGGACAGACAGAGATCGCAGGAGGGCACAAAGTAGCACAGACAAATGCAAAAGCCTGACCTATTGTCCTAGGGTGAAGAATAAAGACATCTATAATAAAAGAAAAGCTAACACTCTCGGCTGTCTAACTGTAAAAATAACTCAGCAGATGCATGGAACACTAAAAGTATTTACACAATTCAGCTTTTAAAGCAAGTCATCAACTATCCAATAGGAAAGAGTAAAAAAAAAAAAAAAAGGCAGAATTAAGTAAATGGAGGTATCTCTCCAAAACCTGTCATTTAAATTACATCAGCTCATTTCATTTGTGTGGAAGAATATCAAAACCATACCTCTGAAACAACAAAATCATGCATTTTATGCCAGCCTAGAAAAAAAAGGTAAAATGACAATTTTGCTTGATTGTGTATTTTTTCTGCTCTGTGTACGAAGGAGTAATTATACATATTTCATTTTACATATACATACAAAATGGATACTAACAGAACAAGACTCAGTACAGCAGCCACAGATGCTTTTAAGCAAGATAGAGTGGCTGTATGTATCCAATGTTCAAAAAGTCTACTGAACATCTTTTTGCATCAGCTACCCAAATAATATCAGTGTTGTCTCTATTTCTTTGTGTCATTTTGCATTTAAACATCAGACAAGGATCTGCTTTTATTTTAGCTGTTGTTGTTTAGTATGTAGCAGCATGAAATCCAGGTCTGCAATTGTAGTACCTCATTTCTAAACACTACTGCACTTCTAAATAAAACCTGAATCTCTCTGATCATCCATGATAGGGCTGTGAAAATTGAAGCTACTCCCATAATTTTTTTTTTAAAAACTCTTCTTATTGGGCTTACAGTTTTGTTTCACAGCAGTTTGGAGGGATTGTAACAGAAGGGTTGTTAGTGTGCCATACTTCAATAGCAAAGCAATCTTTGATAGAGCCACAGTCTGGAGGTATTTGAATATAGTTGCAAATTCAGCCCTACCTGGTTCCATTTAAATGCTGCTTGAAGTTTTTGCACTCTCCTGCAGCTTCTCTCAAGCATGTCCCATGGTTGTGTGGCAGGCTCTCAAATAAGATGTGATCAGGAAGACATCTCCACTCCTCCACACTGCTAAATTACTGCTGCTGTTCCAGAACTAAGACCTTCAGGCACCAGGAGTACAGGTAGGAGTACCTGCTCTGAGGAGTCTATAAACTGAAACCTAAGTTGTGCAAATGTCCAGTGTATATCTTGTTCACAAGCCTGCTCTCTGAAAATGGTCACTCAAACCCCTGAAAGTGCTGCCAACTTACTCTCCCACATCTTCTCTCCCACCTCATCAGCCCAGCAGCTCCATGAGTCAGCTGTTACCTTGCCTGCTTTCACATACTCAAGTAAAAAATATTCACCATTTTCTCCTCATACTGACTGATTCTTTGGCCACAGGACTTTTTTAACAGCACAAAATATGTCTAATAAATTAATTGAAAGAACAATCAAACAAGTGCTTTAGATTACAGATGTTTGTAAGACAGTCTTGCCTCCAAGACTGTGTCTCCATAACAGACACAGGAACACAGGAAGAAACATTTCAGACATTTTGAGGTTTTATATTGAGCAGAGTAATGACAAAAGCAATGTCTCTGGTAAAGTAATAAAATACTTCTTGGTTGAAATTAGGCTTGGTAACAGCTGTACATGTAGAAGGCCTGGTGGAACACTTTAAAATGTACCACAAATGCAAAGGCCAAAAAGTGTAGGATGTTAAAATGCACATTAATCCACTAGAATCAGAGATGTAAATAAAGGGGTCTGTTAGCAAATAGAAATCCAGTTAAATATATATGTCATAAACAAAAATAAAAGAGCACCTGAAGATCTTTGAGTTTCAGCTGCTGGATGGTCTCTGCCCCTCAACCCTTCCTTTCAGTTTCCTTCCCTTTTACATAACCAAGGGTAAGGCTGTGTGGCCTGGGCAGCACAAAGTCATTGCTGTGGTTTGCAACAAGCAAGGAGCTGTCTAGCAGCAGGATAAACTGCCACAAAAGCAAAGTTATCTCACTTTTATGTAAATTCCATCTTTGACCTGCATGCAGCTGACGGTGCATATTTTATTGTGTTCACTGGGTTTTCATTAGACCCCTTGTCATTTGCTGAGAGGTTTTTTAACTTCATTTAAATCTCCTTGTGCCTCAGAAATGTCAATAAATGTCATTGTTATCATCAGTTTTGTCCTGGGTTGACTTTTCTGAGTTTTCTTTCTCTGGATTTGATTAAAATTGGGAAATAAATAGCGAATAACATATTGATTGCAGGCTGGGAAAGGTTGCAGATAATTTATTATCTGTGAGCATGATACCAAGGTTTTTTTCTATCAGAATCTTCAGACTAACAAAATTCATTCTGATGGAAAAGTGGGGTTTATAGCTATTCTTTAGTGCAAAGTAGTTTTTCAAGTCTCTGCTTGGTCATCTATAGACCATAAATCAAGCTAAGATCAATGGTAGTTACCTCATACTGTTAGTTTAGCAGACCTTAAAAAGGAAGCTATTAGAGATTATTAAACCTGAAACCAAAATGCCTTGCTTACAGGGGAATAAAGAAAAAACAAACAATCAAGGAAAAAAATATAAGAAAAAAACCCCAACAGACATTGCCTGTGAGCATTAATCTAAACCATAATTCACTGTATTAGCAGTGATTTCATTATATTGCTTTTTCCAGACTTATAGAAGAGTAATTATTTGGAGCTCTATGTCCTAAACTGACATTTTTACAATCTCCAACACTGCATCACCAGCCAAGAGGATGAAAACTTGACTCACCAGCATATGCTCCTGCACTTTTTGTCATACCAATGAACCCTCAGCAACGTTCCTGCTTTCAAATCTTTCCATGACTGGGAAAATCTGAGCAGAACAATGGCAATGATTTAGAGACAGCAAAATGAGACAAAGCCAGATAAGACATCAATCAGGCCCTTCAGTCTTTGCTGTTTACCTCTCAAAGAGCACCTGATCTAATGCCCATTTAGTCTTGAGGAGCTCATCTACAATTTTCACTTGTAATTACAGTCAGAGCCTTTGCCTCTGACTGCTGTCACAAGAGGAGACTGCTGGTATTGCAGCAAACTGAATTAATAATCAGAAAACATATTAATGTGTCTGGTGGGCTGAAGAATCACCGTTGTACTTTATTCCCCTGAAATACCAACAGTGTTGGTGTTTATCAAGGACAGCTCAGGTGACTGTTCTACCACACACCCATGCCAGAATGGCCAGAATTCCAGAAAACCTACATGGGGCACTACCAGGAACAGAGCTCTTGGTGGAAACTGGAGCCAGGCAAAAAACCCTGTCCCCACCTTTGGCCTGCCAGAATCACAGTCACTGTCCTGTGGCTCAAGTGGACTTACAGACTGGATGCCAAGGAATGCCACTAGTGCTAATCCCCAGTAGCCCAGAAGAAATGCATTACACTTTTCCAGAACCATCTGAGACACCCCATTTCCATCATCCCTAAATCCCTGACAATCTTTAATCTGCTCATTCCCATTTTGCTGGAGGTAAGGAATCCACGTGTTGCCTCAGATGGGATCACTTGCTAAGCAGGTTAAAAGTGGAGGTGTGATTACTGTAGCACCAAATTCAAAAGACCCAGCAGCTCTTTAGATTGAACAGACCTGGCTCCCTGTATGGCAAGTGCAGAGTGGCAGCAATACATAAGCAACCAACATATTAAAGGGCACAAATTCAGGCATGTTAGTCCTAAGGTAACAGAATACAGCAATGCAGACTGGGTACACTAATCATTCAGTTTAAGGGACATAAATAACATTGCTCAGCAATACTTATGTGATATCCATGCAATAACAGCTAATCCACACACCTGACCCTAGGTTTAGATCAGGTTTTCCATGCTGGAATTTTTGATTTTTCAAGATTTCCAATTGTCCAAAATAAAAAGCAACATGTCCACAGTCAGGAAAGCTGCCACTCTAAAGTGACACTGTCAATTAAACAATGTATTAACAGATGATTAGCATGAAAACAGCATGAACCATTCTAGTTGTATTGAAAAGCCAGAATTTAGTACCTTTTGGAGCATTTAGGACAAAAACAATCAAGTTGGCACAATATGAGAGAAGTAAACTTAATATTATCTTCTGGACATTTTTAAAGAATAAACTTGTTTTCTACCACAATCATTGTGAGCAGTTACAATTTGTTACAGGGAAGGAATCTTGAAAAAAAAAAAAAAAAAAGGACGAGGCAGAAGAACTGTCTCAACAATACCAGAGCTAGAACTGAACTGTCTGGAGACAAGATGCCTCGTGTAAGGTATTGAGCTACACACAGTTTGTTCTGTGTCTTATTCATTTGTAATATCAGGGGTCGTGGTGCCTTTACTGAGGGCCCAGATGATGGTATTGCTCGAGCTATTGCTTTCTTACTAATGTGAAAACAGAAATAGGAAGCATGCAGGAAAAATAGCCCAGGTTTGAAGGTGAGCACAATGGCAAGCAGAGCAGAGAGTCATCCCTGTGCTTCCATTTCAAGCTGAACCCTGGCATTAGCCTGTGAACCTTGCTTTCCAACCACATTCCCTCTGCATCCAGGACCCCTCTTCCCCCAGGGGACTCCTAATGGTGCTGCTGTAACAGAAGAAAGACTCTTACATCATTTGCAGTCCTGTGGGGACAGAGCCCATGAAAGTAAATAAAAGATAAACGTTACTGAAGTTATTCTGCTTCTTGCCCCGAATTATTCAGACAGTGCCAACGACCCAAGCAACAAAAACCTCCTCATTGTCAGCTGCAATTAAAGTGGGAAGATGGATTCTGCAGTTATTTTGCATAGAAACACGTGTAATGTTTCAACTTTCAATATTTTTAGTTTAACTAGAAATGGGTTTTCAAGAGTTTCTATGAGATCTCAGCAACACAAATTCCACTGAAATGAATGGGACTTTTGCTCCTAGATGCTTTCCCCTCTCCTCATTAAACCTAAGATATTATTTTCACTGGTTTTGTACCTTGATTACAGACGTCTGCAGCATTTCCCAGTGTACAATTAGACTTGGTAGCTTCCTACTCTGCCCAAATATTAATGCAGTCTAGAAACTTGGAGAGATTAGCTCCAGCAGTTTCATGCCCTGCACACTAAGCTGCCCTCAAGCATTTGTTCATGCTTTGGGGAGGAATATGCCCAACGCCTGCGAGAATGAAACCTCCCTGGTACAGGCAATGCACCTGGCTCATAAACATCCAGAGCATGATCACTGGAGCTTCATTTCCATGAAGCTCACCCATATCTTGAATTGCTGAAAATTACCGTAAGACATCTAATTGAGAAGATAAGCAAAGAGAAATCTTGCAATAAAAACTTTTTTACGTGAGTATTATTATTCTGTTTCCACCATGGTGTTTCAGGCAATGACAAACCCCTTCACCTCAAAAACAATCAGTGGGATGTTTGAAGTGGTATAGGGGGGCAGAGGGATGCAAAATATGGAAAAGAATGCAAAAAAAATACAATTTTTTTCTGAATTCCTTAGCCACCTACTCACCAGTGACTCCATGACGCCCCATCTACACACTGGGCAGCATCTGTGTTCTAAACTGCAGCACTGCACCCCCTCAAAGCTGGGATAGAATGCTCCCCACACTCAGGATTCTGTGCTAATTCCTGCTGCTGACACCGAGGCAATGCCCAATCAACCGCCTGAGCAAAGCGTTGGCAGACCCCGGAGATGCTTCCCTGCCCCTGCCGTGATGAGAGGGCAAAAGGAGAAGGAACAGAGTCCATTAAGAACTTGAAGGGGGATGTCAAGGGATTAAATATTGTTCTGAGTTTAGTATGAGCTGTGGAATGACTCACAGCTCCTGCTGATCCACTGGGAAGAGAGGAGCAGGCTGCAGAGATAGATAGTGAGGAAGAGGCTGCAGAGGGAAGGTGAGCTAAGGATGCTGCAGAGAAAGAACAGAATTTAGCCCAAACTTTGAGGTACAGTCCCTGCTGAGAAGAAATATACAGCAGTGTTGTCTCACACATTCTCTCTCCTGAGGCCTTTGAAGGGTGCAATTTACACTCTTGCAGCTGTCCCAGAGCCCAGCATCAGAGAAGGGATTGATCAGGGATATCAGTTTCTCTTGGTTTTCCCTTTGCCTGTTGCCAGGAGAAATACCCAGAGCGTGAAAGGGCAGCATCTGCACTTCCAAAGCAAAATCTATCTGCACAAAGCCATCATTTAGTTCCTTGTGACCAGCTGAAGCTTGACATTCATCACAAAAAAGGGACCTGGAAAGCCCCTCATCATCAGGACATTCTAAGGTCCAGGTGTGACAATGAGCAGAACAACTTTCCTTACACATTTTATTACAGTTAAACATCTGGTTCTCAGCCCTTCTCTGCCTCCCAGACCCCTGCATCTTTTCATTGTTCATTTCACTAAAACACCTTTTTTTAGCTAAGTCACAGTTTGACTTTACTTAAGCAGCCCTGTGCATTGTAAAGTTTGCTGAGATGAATCCAGCCCATTACTCAAGCAGAGAAAAATGCATCATTCCTGTGCTCTTCTAGTGAATGTCACAGAGAGTGTAACAAAAGAAATGTTTAATTACACTGCCACTGAGGCTTACTGAGACCCCCACCATCCTCCTCATCCCAGTACAATAGCAATAATCAAGCTAATCAGGAAGCTGGTGTTTATAAATCAATTAATACATCAATTAATGCGCTGCTTAATGCGCTGCCTAGAGCAGCTATTACTGGGAGTACATGTCAGTTAATTGCTTCCTTCCTACCACTCCACTGGCTCAGTGGGAATCTGCTGGCAAAAAGGCACCTCTGGTGTTCATTTTACTGACTTGGGGAAAGATGCTGGAGCCTTGCATTGGTGGGTTGTGGCATGTCAATAACCTGGGTGTCTCCGAAAAAACCTGCCTCCCTGTCATCCTAGCAGAGGCAGAAACAAATTTGCTTTGCAACAAAGGGTGTGAAATCAAGGACACCGTGTTCCACTGCATCACACCCAGCCCCTTCTCCCCTTGATCCTGCAGAGGGAGTGCACAAATCACAGGAGCAGCCTAAAAATTGGTGCTGTAGGATGTACGTGACACAGCAGCAGGGACCCCACACCTTTCAGAAACTGTTAAATGAGTATTTGGTGGAGTAGCTGTGAATAATTGCGACCTGTTTTCCCTCCACACAGCAACACAGCACAAATCAGAAATTCGCTTCAGAGGCGTAGCCACAGAAGTCACAAAGAATTGGATGTCACAGGGAGGTAAAGGCCCTCATGTCCATCAGTCTCCTGCTTTAGCCAGCTCTGGTGCTTCTCCTGAGCTTCACTTCCTTCAAAAGTCAGCACACAAACCACAGACTTGTCAATAAAGAGCAAGCTGGATTGCTGCTGGAACTTGAAAATATACCTTGGAAAAAAAATCTGGCCCTGGCATAACAACATGTTGTCTTGCCTTTTTTCCTCTAATGCAAAGTACAACAATAACCTGTAGCTTTAAGCAAAATGCTAGCAGGCTTTGAACAACACTTTTCACACCAGCATCCTTCTTGATTCTTCAGCCTGAGTTAGGGGAACTGTGGGTACCTACTAAGTACAGCCTTGCATTAAAATGGCACATCAGGTGAATTATCCGCTCAGATTACAGCTGAGGTTTTGGGGATTTGGTTGCATCTTGGACTTCAGCTAGAATATTGGAGAAAAAAACCCCAATTTTTCATTTTTGGATTTTGTTACAAAGGATTTTTTTGCTTGGATTTTTTCTGTTTGGATTTTTTTGTTTGTTTGGATTTTGCTTGGGGTTTTTTGAGGGTTTATAGTTGGTTTTGGGGAGTGATTTTTGTGGTTTTGTTT
>VWYN01019614.1:0-58286 GCA_013400075.1 Hippolais icterina | reverse complement strand
AAAAAAACCCAATTTATCATTTTTGGATTTTGTTAGGAAGGATTTTTTGCTTGGATTTTTTCTGTTTGGATTTTTTGTTTGTTTGTTTGGATTTTTCTTGGGGTTTTTTGAAGGTTTATAGTTGGTTTTGGGGAGTGATTTTTGTGGTTTTGTTTGTTTTGCATGTATCTGTCCATATAAACAGAGAAAGTAAACAACACCGGATAAAAATAGTTTTGTTGAGCTCACATCTCCATCTCCCTTTCATTTTTTCTCTTTTGCCTTCCCTCCCTAAAGTGTGAAGAAACCATCTTAACTTTCAGTATTCCTTAAAAAAGGATAAATAAGAGATTTTTCTGTTATGAGAGGTTATTATAGACTAGCAATCAAGTTCTAATTCCACTTAGCTGCATAACTGTTGTAGTTAAACTGTATTACTTGGAGTGTAGGACATATCAATTCATTGGCTTTCTATACAATTAGACTGCAATAAATCAAAGTAATTTGCTGCCATATTACATGCAGACACTTATATGAGATCTTGTTATCATCAATCTGCCACAAAAGGTTTTGTGTCTTTGTGCAAGCAAAAAAAAAAAAAAAAATTAGATGGAAATAATTTGTTTAATTTTGAAATCTGAGACACCTGAGGTTTTTGAACAAACCTTAGAGGAATTTATGTCTTTAGAGATAGCTGTTCAATAAAATGCAGCAAATCAGAGACAGGCATTAAACAAAATAACAATGATATATTAATACTGAATGTTCTCCACTGAAAACCAAAGAAAACACCTCGAAATAAAAACCTCCAAACCAGCAAATGCAAAGCAGATAGCAAAGTAAAAGAAATCAGATCAAAAACTCCTCAGGTGTGGAGAAACTGACTCTCATCATCATCAGATAAAGTGCTAACTCTGAACATCTTTATTAAATGAGGCAACAAAGAAGATAAATATACACAATATACAAAAAAAAAAAGGCAAAGGAGATATTCTGGAGCTGTGGTAAATTTGGAATGTATGATGCTATCAATGGCACTCTGTATTGACTGAGCACTGCTTCAAGTGAATGGAGAAGGGCTCTCAGCAGCTGAGGGGGCTGAGCTGCTTCAGTGCTCGGTGACTTAGAAAAATTCTCTCTGTAACATGCAAACCCCAGCAACTTCCAAACTTGCAACACTGATCACACAAACTTCCACTAACCACAGTACTGGGAATTCAGTAGTGGTGCAGTTTGCAGCAACACTCGTGTTTTTAGTGAGATTCCTGCCAAAGGATCCTCTCTGTCTCTGGTTAGCCACATAAATGCAAAACTCTTTGAAAGCTCAGCAGCCTTTGCAACCTCAGCTCTGCAAACAGGGGAAAGAGTTCAAAACTGAAGGATCATGCCACTCCCCAGGCCAAAAGGAGGGCATATAGTCATGGTTTGAGGCACAATAGTTATCTTCAGATTGCAATATGAAGCTCCAACACCCACTCCTTAATGGGGAGTATCCCATCTTCAGGATTTATTTTATTTTATTTTAATTTTATTTTTTTCCTCTGGCTGTGGAAACCCAGGTTGTTTATAATGTAAAATAAAACTTTTTCACTGGAATTGGCTGTTTTGTGTCATGTAGTTTACCTTGCAGTTTCCAAGGGATTTAAAAATGGAGGGAAAAAAAAAAAAGCCACCTTTTGGAAATACACGAGACATTTAAACAATATAAAAATACCCTTCTGGAGAAAATAAGTCATAGCTATCCACACATGCACTGCCTAAAGATAGAGATGCAGAGTCTCAGGAATTATACTACCTGCTGCACAGTACTGCCAATTCAGCTGAAGTGTACAGGAAGAAAAAACATTACACAGACACTTGCCTTAGATTTCTTGACCCTCTGACCACGTCTCAAAAGAATTCACTGCTCTTAAGTCCATGATTCAGGACAGAAACACGATTTTCTGGAGCACAATAACATACACAGCCAGAACCCTCCTGCTCCTCTGTGAACTTTTCCTTAATGGATATCGTGGAATAGAATTTTCCAAGTCTGGAGATGTCACTGATATTCAAAATACACCAAAGATTTATAGGCAGAGGTTCTGGCATGATTCACTGCTTGCCTCTGGACTAAGATATAGAAGGCACATTTCTGGACAGGAATGTGAAATAGTGCTAGCAGGGTAGTGCTGAAGGAGAGCAAACAGAGGAGAAAAGGAATTTCTATATGCAACTTCTAGGATGAGAGGCTGGAAAAGGACAGGGGAAAAAAAAAAGACAAAGAGAAAGAAAACTAGATTCAGAAAATGGTGAAAGAGACAACAATAATTGAAGTTAAGGAAAGAATGAAAAGAAATGAAGAATTGCCACAGGTACCATGGCTATGGGCACCTCTTAGTACATCTGCCAGGAAGAAAAAGGATGGGAACAGCAACTTACATTTTGCCCTCTGGGGTTAAAATTTACACCTAATGTAAACAAGGAATTAATCATGCAGATTCTGGTCTTAAAAATACTAGTGAATGTTCATAATTGTATAAATAAAAAGTAGTAAGAGAGAGGGTGTGCAGTAAAAAAGCAGACTGATTGCTGTGCCCCAGTGAGAAAGCCTCTCAGTGCTGAGGACAAGAAATCACCAGACTGAAAATGGATGTGCCAGTTCCATACAGGAAAGATTTTTGGAGTCATGGATCATTACAGTGCCTCCTATGAAGAGAAGCTGAGGTTACACCTCCTTATCAAGCACAAGAGGTACTACTCTCCTCACTGAACTTATGCATTAGTTCTGAACAGCTCCAGATCTTGCTTCAAATCTACCACATCCTTCTTACCATGCAGCTCCAAATCCATCACAAGTTACCACTGATGTGTGAAACCATAAGAGAAGTTTGTTGGTAGAACCCAGAAGATAGAAAAGAAGAAAAGAGTGGCAAACTGAACTTTCCATTCACAAGACCCAGTCAGCATGTTTCTGTAAATGACTAATCAGACACGAGTGAAAAAACACTTCTTCTGCTAAAATGGATCAAGATAATCATACAAGGTTATGAGATTGTAATATTGCAAGGGAAAAAAACCCCAAACAAACCACCAAACAAAACAAACCACAACAACAGTAACACGTATTAACACTATCCAGAAGGCCATGGGGAGTTAAAACCACTTTTTTTTTTTTAAATACAGAATGTTCAGTATTTAATGATTTAACCCTGCAAAACACTTTATAAAAGGTAAGAATAGATTGCTGGTTGCTCTCCCTATGACACCACTCTTTCTCCATCAGTGCATAGCTTTGCCTAAACATTGACTATACAAAATTAGGTGGTTTTTTTTCTCCCATTCTCTCCTCTTGCTCAGGTAATTATATAGGCATGATCTTCATCCCCATGTCCTACAAAACGTGTATTCAGTATTTTTAAATCACTAAACACTCACTATTACAATTGCCACTGAAAAAAAAAAGTCTATTTTTTTTCCTAGTCATTCTTATTACTTTTAATTCTCTAAGCATTTCTTCATATGGAGAGGGATACCAATGGGAACCCTCTCTGTACTTTTTATTATCTGCTGTTCTAACAAGTGCTGTGAGGATGTAAATTAAAGACTTTATAATGCCTCCTGTCCCTGACCAAGGTCATTAACCCAGCAGAACACACATTATCTTCTGTGCCTCAGAACTCTGTTTTGTCAAGTTTAAACTAAAACCCTCAAAATATCCTTGAACAGGGCTGCCTTTGACATCTTAATGCAATCTCTACTGTTCAGCCTCCTAGCTGATTTCCTGTGTAATAGGTGCAAAATTTTTATGCAATTCCAAGCTTGTTTCCTACAATATATAAATGACAGCATATCTCAAGTGCTATGTCTGCTCTGTGTAAGCCACAAAGTGTTTCTCAAGTAATCATGGAATCTAAAGTGGGTTGCTTACCATGACTAATGTATTCCAGAGATAGAAGTGCTTTTGTATATATAACATTGTGATTTTCCCTTTGATCTCAGCTATCACATTCAGAAGTATCCTAATCTTGGAGTTTTATAGCTCATCTTGGAAGTTTATCAAACAAAGCTTGTATGAAACATACACATATTCTTGCATATACCACAAATTCTGATTTCTTCCTTTTGGTAATCATGATCCTCCTCCTCTCCACGATATTTTTGATCAAAGGTCACATCTCTTAACCGTCCTTCAGATGGTCCATTTTAAAAACCATCCCTGTCTCCTTACACTGTTGTAAATTTTGGAGTTTATTTAAGGTAATTAGCCAGCAGGAATAGAAAACAAGCATCCCCAAAAATATTACATGTATTGCAATAAACAATGTGCCTCTCTACTAAACAAGACAGTTACAAAATTAAATTGGCTCCACCAAAAGGAGATTACCAGTTTTTAAAGAACAAAGCCAATGTCAAGAACACCGTAAATTCAGAGTGGCAGAATCCTCATTTCAAACTTTTCTCTCTACTTCTTTTTTTAATGATAATGAGTTGATTGACATCCTCCCCAGAGGGGTAGACTTCTGAACACTGATAATATCACAAGCAGCTGAGCAGATTCTTTCACTAACTATTTGAAATTGCTGGGTATTGTAAGGTATTCCTCTGCTGGTGCTGACAGTAATGAATACCTAGTTTTGCACAGCTTCAGCCACATGGGGGAATCACATTTTACTGTCTTCAATTTTCAGCTGGTAATCTCATACACCAGCATATTTAATACCCCTCTGATTTATACCAGAACACCCACTAATATCTTCTCAAGCACACATTTTCAAATCCTTGCACTTGAGGACTTCACAGGTGGGGGGTAAATTGCAAGGATTTGCCTTCTAAAG
Source organism: Hippolais icterina (assembly GCA_013400075.1). Classification (NCBI taxonomy): domain Eukaryota; kingdom Metazoa; phylum Chordata; class Aves; order Passeriformes; family Sylviidae; genus Hippolais; species Hippolais icterina. The sequence continues at coordinate 53,490 of VWYN01019614.1, read as the reverse complement.
GTTTATCAGAAGTGCTGTTACCCCCTACCCGTGTGTCTCTCTGTCCCTGCCATATTATAGACCCAGAATTACAGGATCCACCATAAATCTTAATTTTCTGGGCTTCCTCATGGGAATGGATCTTGCATCTGGAATTGAACACAGCTCCCTGCAAGAAATGAACTTTTTTTCCTTCCCACCACTGCCCTCCTTGTGTGTGTGAGTCCCCAGAGAAACAAAATAATTAAATCTCACAATATCTAGGTGTTTAGCCACTCTGAAGTATTCACTGTTGTTACCAATAAGCTGCCAAGCCCGGGCTGGAGACTTTCAGTGACAAAAATCACTCTGCAATGCCCCCAGAACTTTAGGCATTCCTCTGTCACAAAGAACTACAGTGATGGGTTCTAGGATCTAGGTGACACTTTCAGCTCCCGTCAAATCACCTTCAAAGAAGTCATGGAGTTTTATCCATTTCTCCAGATCTGTTTTGACAGCACTAATGGCTGATTGTTGCTCTAACTATCCAGGTAACATGCCATAACTCCCTTAGAACATCTGTTATTAATTTACATTGGTAAACAGCCAGCAGGAGCTGCTTTGTTGTGTTGTTTTTTCCAGCAGTTCTTGCTGTGTGGCTGCTTCGGAGAAATGATGCAAGCACTGTTCACCTGGTGCATATTTAGGCCCTTTTCAGTGACTGAGCTGAGAGTGTGTAAAGCATCTAACAGGAGAGGACAGCTCTGCTTCTTTAATTGCAGTCAACACGTGAACCACACTATCTGTGGAAGCAGATGGGTTCTGACAATACTTTTTCAAATCTTGCTGAAATGCCACGCTAGTCAACACGAGTGAGGTTGTGATCATTCAGCTATCAGAACAATCTGACTTGTTCAACTCTCTCTTTTGCAGCACAAACTGCTGATCTGATGTTAGCTGGGTTTGAAATAATTTTTTATTGTCACTCAAGACGCCACGGCCCTAGAAGTTATGAAAGATACATCAGAAGCTTCTGATGCGCTTTTGGCCTTTGATTTCTACCCAGGCTTATAAAAACATTTGCAAATGGTTCCTCTTGGGAATGCAGCACTCAGACTGAATTTTATATTGCAGCATCTAAATGCTTTCTTTCCACAACTAAACTGAGAGGAAAACACAACCAAGAGTTTGTCTTCTTTGTGATCAACTTCACAGTTCAGCCCTACGTTCTGGTACCCTGCTTGTCCAAACTGAACCCAAATCTATTCAGTTCTAGGTTCTTGAAGTCAACCAACCAGTTTCCACCAAAACAAAACTGAGTTGTTTCAAATATTTTACTCCAGGGACAGCTACCTACCTTTCTTTGTGCCCTGTGGTTCTCCTCACCATGTGTAGTCCTCCAATACTATATCACTGCTTCCTAAAATCTGCCTTTCCTGCTGTGTTCCAAAGCATGCAGTGCAGACCTTTGGCTCTCACACTAGGAAAAAACCAAACAAACTTCATTTATAGTCTTTAGCATTATTTCAGATATTTTGAATTAGACAAGAAGCCCCTCACATACAAATAACCTTGTTTAAGGTGCAACTGTGGGACCCAGGAGAGGCCTGGATCAACTCCTAAGCTGTGCTGAGACACTTGCTTTCCAGAGCAATTCCACATTTTTCTCTTCAGAGGCATCGTTACTGCACTGCTGGCTTTTGAACTCATGTTGCCATAGCAAACACTGCGCATTGTCTCGTTATTATTTGTGCTTTGAAGGCTTCTGTAGGCAATTATCTTCAAACTGAGGTATTTGCATTCCTGGGACTGAAACGATGCTGTGGATCTCGAAATTCACAACCCAGGGTGTGTCAGCTAAATCACTGCTTGCATTTGACCACTGCAGGGTTATGCAGCTTGCCTGGGATGCTGTTGTTGGCAAGACACTGGAAGGCCATTTCTAGATGAGAGAGATGATGGGAACTGGGGCCTCACAGGCCACTTTTGACAAAGAGCATGGCAGGAGCTTTTGTCACGTCTGAGTGACAGCAGGAAACCTTGGGATACAGAACTTATTTAGTAGAAATAACTAAAAACACAAACCAAAGGTATCCAGTTCAGCATGCGCACAAGTCAACCCTCCTTAACTCAGCAAGAGTCAGTGAATTTAATAGGAGGTTAAGTACCTAATCAAGTGCATTATCATCTGCTGAATAAACTGTGAGCAGTGAAAAGTTTATCTGAAGCTCGTAAAGCTGCACACATTTTAATGGCAGCAAACAAAAAGGGGAAAAGGGGGTTGTGCTTTAAGCTTCCCCGACCTTCTAACCTACACTCTTCTAGAAAATGACCACATTGCCTTGTAGAGAGCCTCAGGATCTTCCAACTCTTTGTAACAAAAGCATGGAAATGTCTAAACATCAAGTATTTTCATCATCAGTGTGTTCCTCTCCCCCAAATATCTCTAATACTAATAATTTTTCCAGTCACTCAATATATATTGTATGTACCACAGAACAAGTAAAGGGGTCTCCATATATGAATGAGGGCATAAACCTCACCTGGGTTTAGTTCCTGTACATTGTGCCATATTGAGCAGGAAAAAAAAAAAACCCCTTGGGTCATAGCACTTGTTATTTTCCAGAGCCAGACAATACCTTAGAGATGAACACAAGATTAGGAATCAACACTTTTTTCCCAATTCAATGTTTTTGAAGGTGGTGTGACACTGACATCAGATTTAAATACCACCAGTAAATTTTCCAAGAGGTAAAAATGAAATCCTGTCAGCCTGAGTTTACACCATGCATCACAAAAAAACCTTTAGATGGCCTTCATTCTTTTTTTGGTTTATTTCCAAATTTTACTGGGGTGTTTTTCTACATAAATTGAAGTACAAACCCTGTTTTTCATGCCTGGATGTGGTTTGGGAGGTATTGTGATGTTAAAGAATGTCTTACATTTTATCTTAAGTTGTTCAGCTGATGATCCTGGCTATTTCTGGAGGGATATTTGTCACACAGCTTTACAAGTGACCCATAAGCATTTGTGTGTCTATCAGGATGTGACATGGTCAAATAAAATTGCATTGACAGCTAAATACAAACACCTTTTTTTTTTTTTTTTTTTTTTTTTTTGCCTAACAATGGATACATAAATTCCTGGGAGAGGCATAACTTTCATATTTATTAAAATAATCTAAATTCTTGAAGAATTCTTGTCGGAGACAAAAAATTTGCCACTTACAATCACTTATCAGATCTCTGCACAACTGAGAGTTAGAGTTATTTTGTTATTATATATAGTTTTTTGTTAATATTGCAATTTTAAATAAAGATACTCTTGCAGTAGAAACACAATTGCTGGGATTTTTCAAGTACTGGAAAGGTTTCGATGNGTCGGAGACAAAAAATTTGCCACTTACAATCACTTATCAGATCTCTGCACAACTGAGAGAGTTATTTTGTTATTGTATATAGTTTCTTGTTAATATTGCAATTTTAAATAAAGATACTCTTGCAGTAGAAACACAATTGCTGGGATTTTTCAAGTACTGGAAAGGTTTTGATGGGACTGTGATTACTTGAGTAGCCATTGAAAAATGGACAAATTGAAGGCTGGTAGTCAACAGGAATGATCAAAGATGAACAAAATAAATAACTCCTTAGCACTGACAGATTATTTGTTGGCCAAAGAGAAAGCAAGGATATGGGGGGAAAACACAATTTTAACAGGAGGTTAGTTGGGTGCACTGCAGCAAGGAATTTGAGTGCAATGCAAAATTGCATATTGTTCCACATGCTTTCCTGCCATGCTAATGAGGAAAATGTCTTTAAAAGATCAACAGAGAAATATGAGTTTGTACCAGAGAATTAGATTCGGACTCAAGGTCATAAAATTTAGGTCACACAGTCCAGTGCACAGAGCAGTGCTGATAAATTCTGACGGAGGTGGTAATCAGTTAGGATGGAAGGAAAAGGAAGAATTAAGGAAAACAACAGTTTTCACATGGCTGTAGTGCACTAAACAATTTCTATACTCAGATGCAATACAAATAGCTTGAAAGAAAAGGCCACCTGTAGTGTGACAGCCATTTAGCCAAATGCTCTGGAAGCTGAAGGGCAATGTTCAGATCCTTTCTCTTTTAATAAATAACTGGTATGAAACCTGGGACGAAGAAGATAACCAGATGAAATCCATATAGCTTAAAACAAAGAGCTCAGATATAAATCAAGCCACCATGTAGATGTAGAGTTTGCAGAATTTAGAAGGTGGTATTTTCCAGAATCATGCCAGAGTCAAACTAAGACTGCCAATTACCAAAAATTGCATCTGAATTAAAATCCTGGGTAGAATCTGATACAATGCATGTCCTTCTAATATTTTCTTTCCTTTTGTGAGTCTTCCTCTGCCTCCCACTCTTACAGCCTGTGCCATACAAACTTAAACACAAGGTGTAATAGGAATCTGACGCAGCACTGGCTAAAGCTGATGAAATTCTTTTCTGCAAATAAGGATTCTGTGAAAGAGCAGGGCCTCAACAAAAACAAATACAAAAAATCATATCATTTTCAGAATGAAATGACTACATATTCAAGCAACCCTAGTCTTTTAAGGTAATTCTTGCTAAAAATCCTCAAGAATAATCACTTATGTTAGCAAAAAAGGTGTCAATGTGAAACTACATTTTTCTTTTTTAAGCCATGTAATGTAAGAAACTGTTGAGTGTTCACCATTGGCCTGTTGACAGTGAATGGAGGCAGAGAGGCTGTGCTGAAGGCAGAGGAGCAGCATATTTGTGAAATCCTGAAGTGATGTGATTAGAAAACTCAGCATTTTGATAGGGCAAAAGACAAACCACAAATGCCCTCAGTCTGAGACCAGGATCTTCCCCGTTTTAGAACCAGGTAATGCACTGCCTCAGTTTTCCTCCTGGCCAAAACAAGTCGGATTGGCAGGTTGTATTAAATGTCTCTTTGAAATTCCTTTTTCCCTAAAGAGATCAATCAATTTTTATTTTATAGGCTTGGATGGAATTACTTACTTTTTCCAGGGTCTGCTTTGTGGATACAAAATAGTAGCTTATTTCAAAGTCAACATCATTTGTTGTCTATCCCTATTTTCATCAATATCTAAGTCCCCCAAGGGTGGAACAGCTCCTGTACTCTTTACCAATCCTTCACAATCCTTTGGGAACCCTTTTCAAAAACCTATTACAAGTGCTTCACTCAGAGGAAAAGCTTTATGCAGTTTGTTTCTGATTTTATCTCACCGTGACCCTTCCAATTTCCATGTGAGGCTGGCATCTTCTCTGAACACCCAAGGGTCTCCTACTGTGCCAGTGACTAAGATACTCAGTTTGTCTTATATGTGCCCATATGCACCCTGCCAGCACCATGAAATCCTCTTGCCCCAGACATCTACATATTCCACTGCCACCTCCTCTCACAAAACTATAGCTTGAACCAGCCTGGCTGCTCCTCAGCTTACACTATTCCCAGAATTGCCTTTTTGTAGCAATAATTTGGTGAACATGTCAGCAAATCAAGCTGCCAAAGAAACCCATTAAAAAAAATAATTTATATATATATGCATATATATATATTACTGTCCTCACGCAAAGATACCCTGAAGTGAGTTAAATACAGGACATTCCTAGAGCCTGGTAACTGGGAGACAGAGGGCAAAAGTTTAAAGGTGTGTTGTGACAGGCAGTCAGCCCCAGCCATGGACACAGCCAGGCTGCTGCCTTATTCTGCCTTGTCTCTTGCTCAGGGAGTAATTTCTGACAGAAGCAGTGCTGTGACTCACTGCAGAAGGTGCTATTTATCATAACTCTGTGTAGGAGACTGAGGATCCAGTTTGAATAAAAAGTCTGATTTGCATCTTTAATGTATGATAGTTTATATTTTAAGTTATTAATGAGTATGCTGATCTGAAGAAAGAAATTTGCTAAATATTTAATGTTAAACAAGCTTTGGTTAAACAAACTGGAACAGAAGAAATTTCTGAAGTTGCAATCGCAGCAGTTTCAAGCCATGAGTTTATCAATATTCAAAAACTTATAGGACATGTTTGGGAATCTAAAGCCACATAATAATCTTACATTTTTCTAACACCTTTAAATCAAAAGGATGTTGGAGTGTTTAACAAACTTCAGGCAAGGATCATTTCACCTACAATTAAAACACAGACACGGATGCAACGAGTTTTGGAAGTGGTTTAGCAGCACAGGGGATCACTGCACAACAATACAGGAAAAGAATAAAGGCTGCTGCAACTTCAGAGACTCAGCATCAGCAGGGATTTAATCCCCAAGGTTTATGAATTCATATCAGCATGTCTGCAACGTTAGGTCCCTACACAATTAAAGAAAATAAAATCCATAATAAGTTAAGCAGATTGAAAGCAACTAATCAAATACACAGAATATTGTGGCTAGCCTATGAGTATATTTTGAGAAGCAGGATGAGACTGAGCTCAATATTTATTGAAATACAGCTTTTTCTCTCACCTGAGAGACAACATCTTGGTAATAGACATATTCTGTGGTTCTGGTGTAAAGTAAATAATAATCCCCCCAAACAATTATGCTTATCAATCATCAAAAAGCTCCTCTCTCATCCTTTTTTCCCCACAAAAAAACACCCCTGGTTCTTTAGATCACGAGTCCTGATGGAACAATGTCCCTTGGATAACAGTGCATAAATAGTGCATTGCTCAGTGGCCCTCTGGCCCTGAGGTGCTGGAGCACAGTCCTTACAGTCAGCTGGAAAACAAGGGACAGAAAGGGCAAAGCCAGGATGAATATTCACAAACCATTGCTCAGAATGAATTCCGCTGGATTTGGCTCAACATCTAATTCGGTTTGTCCTTTCCCTGTGTTTGAGGTATTTTTTGATCTTCACTGATTGACACTACAGCTCTGTCTTTAAGGCTATGTGGATTCCTGTTTGAAACCACAAAAAGCAAACCAACAGCAGTGATGAAGTGAAAAGCACCCACTTCTTCAATCCTTGCCTCAAGGAACCCTGACGGGAAATTAAGTTGAAGGCAGCCCATTATAACACATCCCCAATTCAGCTTTGATTTTGGTCAGCCTATTTTTAACCTCATTTAAAATAGATTCAAGCAGAGATATCCCTGCTTCTCAGCACTGCAATCTGACCAGTTTATACATTTCACTCAGTGATGCTCAAATTGAGAAATTCTGGTGCAGTCCCCTGGGCACAGAGCACACCCTCAAACAGACTTCACTAGGTTGTAACGTTAGGTTACTGTTTGCTCAAGATCTTTCCCTAGAATCCTGAATCTTTTACTTTGTGGTACACCCCGTGTCACCTGCTGCAGGAGAACCAAGTGCAGGCTCCTGCCTCAGCCCAGCTCCCCAAATCTCACTCCCAGGAGAGCCAGACTGGCGAAAAGTCAGTCTCTTCAGGCTGAATTTCCCATAAAACTGCTCTGAACACAGCATTTCTGCATTAAAGGCAGCCCCAACAGAAATCTGTCCATCTGCACACTGACACCAGCTCCTAGAAGTAAAATGCAGATAACAGGGATGTTCCACACTAATGTTTTGTGAAGTTAACTGTGGTAGGGAATAGGAATTGCTCAGACACCCCCGCAGTGATATAGAGACATATAGAGATCTACAGGGTTGTTCTTTCTTTCTAACTGTTCACTTTCCTGTTCCAACTGGTAATGCTCTGAAAGTATAATCCATGAGAAAGGCAGAGAAAGTGGCTACAAAACTGGAAATAGGCAGCCCCCATCCTGCCCTCAGATTTGTGATTTTTATAATGAATTGGCACTCTGGGCAGCCACCTGAAGATGAGTCAGTGCTGTTCCTTAAACATGACCTCGTAGGAAGCCAGAGTGAAGCATCCTGATGCAGTTTACAATTGAGACAAGTCAGATAAGAGTGAATCAGCCTTTTACTCTGCCCTGCTGGGGAAGAATAAAACAAATAAACAACCTACCAAGCAGTCACAAAATGGAAAATTCCTTTCCAGCTGCACACATGACTTTAGTTTTGGCCTTCATACAAGAAAGAAGGACCATGTTTAAGTGTGTTGATTCCAGGTGGCAAAGGCCAGGTCCTTGTGTGAAGCTTTCTCAAATGCGTGTGTGTGTGTGTGTGCAGTCACATGTGCAGAAATCAGCATTTCCAGGTGCTGGAGTGGCATTCATTATTAAAACTCCCAAAGGAGACAAGTAAATTAAAGAGTCCACTTAGCCAGCCACCACTGGAATTTCACTGGAGGGCTTCTTTTTCATGAAATTAGGGCCTCTGATGGTGATAGATATTGGCTGGGCTGTTTGTAGGAGTTTTACAGCTTTTAATTAGCCAGGTTGCTTTATAAGAACTATTTTGCATCAGTTGCCTTCAATGATTCTGTAGATTGCATATTAAAATTAAAAATTGATAAGTAAAGCAATCAGACCTGAAAAGACCGACATATTTCCAATTGTTATCTCAATAGATTTCTGACTTTAGTTTTGAAAATCACTACCCAACATAACAGGTCCTCTTCTCCCAGCTGAAAGTGTGTGACTTCAAAAAGTGCTTACTGATGTTGGAACTTGATCTTTCAGCAGCATTTTTTCAGCATGTCAGTGATATGGTACAATTAGTTCCTCATCAAAAAGAAATACGGCATCTTCAGACTTCCAATTTTGCTATTGCAAGGGTTTGATTTAACAGCCTGAATACCTAAACACTGCCAGGCACCTGGGAGGGAATAGGATGCATTGAGATCTATCCTTTTTATTAAAAGCATATTATACCTTAAGGGAAGTCTGTTTTTCTATAGGGACTGCTCCACAATTTAATTACAGCAGACTACCCTCTCATTTTATGAGATTCATCGGAGCCCAGGAACCACACTGTGATTTGTATCAGCACATCCTGCCCTGTCAGAGCGGAATGGGTAGCTATGCTCTGCTCAGAAAAATAGTATGGTTGGCAAAAATTCTCTGGACAAACTGCAGAAGTGACAGTACACTGTTGCCTCCACGAGGGAACATACATCATCCCACTAACAAACTATTACCCACTAGAAACATCTCAGAAACATGTGCTGGCTGAGGGAATACAGCACCTCACTATATCTTTTTTTTTTCCTTATACAAGTCAGGGAACAGCTCCAAATTTCCAAAGTGGTGTTTCATTTTTTGGGTTTGCTGTAGGGACTGTATTTTACAGAAACATAAATGCTGAAGACACCCTCAGGAGAAAAAAACCGTGCATTTTGTATATTCAATATGTTTCCTGGTTTTCAATTTCTTTAAACCTTCTAGTTGCATAACACAGTATTCTCATTTTCACATAGACATGCACAAAGAGGGTTTAAATATTGCTGGGTAAACCAACACTTAGGAAATCAAACTACTGCAGTCCTCAGCTAAGGACAGAAAAGAGACAATTTAATCTCAGAAGTGCAGCGAAATCGGGATCAAAGTTTGTCATTGCAGAAAATGTGCTCCTACTCATCACAGCATCCCCGTGTTATGAAAGGGAACTGACTACATACTTATGTAAGTCTCAAGCTCATTAAGTAGAGCAAGGAAAAAGCCACTGGCTGAGAGTGGTAAGAAAGACTTTGTTAGTGACCTGCTATTTCAAAGAGTTGCTAACTAAAAAAAATGCCGTTCTTCTTTTACTGCTGGGCAACACTTTCACCAAGACAGCAAAAGGTTCTAGAAATGTAAACTGAGGGAACTCAGTCAAGACTGACAGTCTTGGAAACTTGGCTGTCTCATGTTCCTTTTGGTAGGTTTTGTTTTTCTTCCTCTAAGTAGTCCTCAGTGCCAGCATTTTCAGAATGTATGAATATGTCAGCTATCTTCTTTTCTCTTTAAAACAAATCTCCAGCCTACACATTTCTGAGAACAAGAATAAAACACGGTCATCATGCAAACTAACAACAGAGAAATGAAGAGCAAAGAGAAAAATAAAACAAACCTCAGATTATTATTTTTTAAGGTATAACTCATGTTTTATGATATCCTTCAAATTTGTTAATGCTTGGGGTGTGTTAAATTGCTCATTTATTACCTGCCTCATCCTATTGTCAGCTGTTTTTACAGTCAAGTCTTCATCTGGCAGTCATGTGCCAAGGAAAAATCATATGTCCTTGTTCAAGCACATCACAGCTGACAGATGCTGCTGTCTTCCCAGCAAAGGTACACGAGGAAATGCTCTCCCACCCTTGCTTTCCTCAAATCGTGCAGCAGGCTTGCAGGAAGGACTGCCTCCTCCACACTGAGCACCTCAGACTGCATTTTAAGGAGGAACCAAAGGGAAGAAGGGTGAGTGTGAGCTCCTCAGAAGCTGGTCTTCTGAAAGAAGAGAGGATGCAGGAGGTTCCTCTATGGGGAGTGTTGGCATGGAGGGTAAACAAGTGCAGAAAATCCACAGTGGGCTGATGGAAAACCCTGCTTATCCAGCCCCCCAGGACCATGAAGAACGCATGAAGGGCACTAACAATCTCAGTGTCCTTTGGCAACGGGACAATGGAGGAATTCTCAAGCTCAGAATTGTCAGGCTCAGAGGTTGTGGCTGCCCTGACTTGGACAACAATCCAGGTTAACATTACTTTCATGAGTGTTTACTTCCCCCAAAGGACACAGACAATGCCCAAAGGCAATCTGACAAACTTTTAAAGGGATCCTAAAGAAGAAGAGCTATTCCTGCAAGCAGCTCTTATAATTTCCTTCCATGCAGTAATAGCACCACTACTCTGGTTTTTTCTGTGAGGGTTATCTGCTCTGGAATCAGGTCTCCAAACAATTAAACTGACAGAGGGAAAAATGATGGGGAAATTGCACACACAAAGAAAGGGAAACCTTGCATCTGAGCAGCTGTGCTGGCAGCATAGGTGTTGAGCCACAGGCTACTCTCGCTGAGGTCTGTGACATGGGATTTCTCTGGGCAAAGACCATGAAATGATTTATAATTTAAACTTGCATTATTAAAAAGCAGCTCTGTCTCTTTTCCAAGACAGTTGTGTCTGTCAGTCATCCTCTTGATTTTACAAGGCACTGGCCTAGTTGGAGGCCAAGTTATTAAAAAATAATCTTCATTGTTGTTGTAGTTATTGAACTGATGCTATCAAAAGGACTCCATGATTTATAGCGTGTGTCTCTAGGGAGGTTTTAGTCCTTTTTTTTTTTTTTTTTTGTCCTCTTGGTGTACGTTTAAATTTGCCCCTCAGTGAGATTCCATTTCTCTCTTTCCCTCTGTGGGTGCAGATTCTTAGGCTACTCTACCATTCACCCCACTCTCAGGTGAAGATGAGCTTAGGCTGTGGTACATCTTCCTTTCCTGTTTGGAATTTTCCAAGATCGTTCTCACAATCAGCACTTTGGCCACAACACTTCAACCTGAAAACACACATATCAAAACTGCATGGCTGGTGACACAACATTCTCTGCTTCAGAAGCAATATTTGCTTCAGCTCTGGAAGCAATATTTGAATGCTCCTGGAAGTTGTTGTGCCTTGTTCCCCTTTGCCTCTTACTGAGGGAAGGTCACACACAGCTGTGCTGGCACTGACTGCTGCAGGGTCTGCAGCGGGGAGCAGAACGACAAATCCTACTGGAACTGGAAAAGTTTATTTGTCACAGAACCTGCTACGGCCCCGTGGGTTTTGGGATCCTAATTAATACCTTTGCATGGTACCAGCCAACATGATGGCTTTTAAAATCTTGCTCAGGATGTGCAGTGCAGGGCTGTTGAGATGTCCAAAGAACCTCAGACACACACTCTGCGTGTCCTCAGTCTAGACACAGAAGGAGTTCAACCTTTTGCAACCAAACCTCAGTCTACACTTGAGAGCATAGCAGGACTGAAAGTCAGATCAGGACCTAAAACACCTGCAGCTTCAACTCTTGCAGACCTCCACTTTGCTCAACACACACACCAAGCAGGGAGGCACTGGGTTCATACCTAAACCAACAAACAAAAAGTAATAAACTTTTCCAGGAGCACTGCATTTTGAGGAGGAGAGGACCACGTGCAGAAGCTCAGAGAGAGCTGTTGTCTCTCACAGCCACAGGCAGGTGAGATTTAGGGGCTTCCTGAGCTCTTTGCTGGGCACAGCAAAGAGGCTGCCCAGAGAGCTGGTGATGAACACCATTTTACCCTGCAAGAGGCAGCTCCCTCCTGGTTTCTGAGGAGCTCCTGTACCTGGGGAGCTGTTGCCTTTCCTGATAAAGCTGGCATATGCTCCTGTGCCAGGCTGAAGGTAATTATGCCCTCTCCCCTTCCCCCTGACTGGAAGCACAGATATTTGGCAATGGAATACACCCTGATCCAGGTCTACGTGGACATGGAATAGTCACACTCAGTGCAGAGAAACATTGACTTCTAGGCAGTGGCTCCTCTGATCCAGTTTCTGTCACTTAGAATGAGTTAAATAACTTCTCATACTGAAATTTCTCTCCCCTGATGATAAGTGGGGTCTAGAAAACTAGAACAGATCTAGATACTGTGGAAATCTGCCATTGGATGAGGTGAAACCCTAATCCCCCCAAGCTTCCTACATAAGCAGTAGAAAAAGTCATGCATCTTAAAAGAGTTTCTAAGTTAGGCTCATACACTGCCAAGCACAGCTAAATATTTCTATGAGAGGAAATAATCCAAGCCAAAGGAAAAAAAAAAGTGAAAATAATCTTTTTGGAAGGAAAACAGAAAAAAGTATTACAGAAAGAAGTATTAAAAAAGAAAAAAAAATACTGCAAAACTAACAGAGCACTGTTAATGCTGAGCCTTAGGAAGTTCCTCAGAAAACATTTTTCAGAAAGTTCTTGTGCCTCTGCCCCAGCCCCATATCTCTAAAAGTGTTACTGACTTAAAGACAAGCCCAAGACACCAGCATGAAAAGAAATCTAAGCAGCTCTTGACACATCAACAATTAACCCTGTAAACTATTGGGTTCAGAATTCCAAGATCAATTGTCTCGACTAGAAATAACTGATCCCTCCTGAAGATTTGTTTTTTAATCTGTTTTAAGGTACTTGGAAATGCAGTGATGCAGGGACCAAAACTTTTATCTCTTTTCTATCATGGAATGCCTAACAAATTTGCTGTACACGTCATCCTCTTTTTTTTTTTTTTAAAAAGTATTTTATAATATTTTCTGAAAATTGGAACAGCCTCACCATGAAGAGTGTAGTGTGATTTTTTTTTTTTCCAGAACAGCCTGTAACTGACTCCCCTCAAGGAGATGGGAAATACAGAGCTGAATTTGTTCTGGCTGAAACAGAATTGAAATTCTACTACAAGACAAAAAAGCTCCAAAGGAGGTTTCCCAGCTTTCTTTCCTTGGGTATCACTGGCTGCAGCACATTGCACCATCACTGGCAGTGCTCATTTGCTCACTCCCAGCTCTTAGAGATGAGCAAAAAGGCAAAGAGGAGACCTTTGTTGCCTTCTTCTCTTTCTCCTACCTCACTTTACCCTTCCTGCCAGGATATCCCTCTCTCTCCTATTGCACCCCAAACTGTGGCCTCCAGCTCACACCACCTCCTGCAGCCCAGCCTAAATCCATTCCCTCCTGAGAGGGATCCCCGGAGCTGGACCTCAATGATCCCCATGGATCCTTTCCAGCTCAGGATGTTCCACGATTCTGTGATTCTGAGCCATCCCAGGAGAGGCCACAGAGTGAAGTGATGCTGCAGCCCACAGCAGCAAACCAGAAAACAAGAGAAGTGCCACAGAGATACAGCTGCTCTCAGGGGCAGCCTTCCCTCCATAACACAGAGGAGAGACTGGACAATGTGCCTGTGCAACAGGGACATCTCAGGCACAAGGGGAGTTCCTGAATCCAGGCAGGTGCTTCCACAGCCCCTGACTGTGCAAAGACAAAAAGAAACTTCTCAGTAACACTTACAGCTCCGAAAAGACAGAAAATATTACTGTAAAGGTAGGAGGCTGAGAATGAAAACCCTACAAAAACCAGGTTTTGGCTTCAGCAGTGAGAATCAACCCTTTAATCTGCTCAGTTAAACCAGCCCTGAGGGGGCTCCCATCTGTGGGGCTGGATAAGGATGTGCAGAGTGAGGGGCTGTCAAGGGGGGAAGGTGAACGCTTGCTGTTCTCCACCCCGTTCAAGCTCAAGGGAAAGCTTCCATTTCTTTGTGCCCACAGAAGCTACTGGAGGAAGCCAGCCAGACTGCTCCTCAGCAGGAACTGTCTTTAACAAAGAGACATCTTTCCCTCACAATGCTTTTGCTTCAGGGTTATTTTAATCTAAAGCTTAACAGAATATAGGAGCTGTTTTGGTTAAAAAGCCTCAATGGGCTAAAAGCATGTCAAAGGACATGGGAAAGATTTTTGTCTCTTTGCTTCATCTAAAAACTTTTAAGTCTGCTTTTTTACTTCAACATATGTTTTAGATACCAATGTCTGTATCTGAGCTATTAATAGTTGATGGGTTTGGGCTGGGTCCAAAGCCTATATTCCTTCTCCTTGCCTAAGGTGAGCAAGAATTCCTCTTCATACCAATTTCTCCACAGCAACAACTTCAACAAGCTCTAATCAATTTAAATTATTAAATACCAATTTAACAAAACCTAACAGAGTCTATTAAGTACTCTTAGAAAATTCAAGAAGTTGTTCAAAGAGAATGTGAACAAAAGGCTGGTTGGACCATAAAAATGATTTTTTTATGCCTAAATGCATTGTTTATGTTATCTGACATAGTAGAACTTGCAAAGCAAACCCAAATCTGATCTGAGTTCTTCTTTATGTTAGGGCTTCCCCAGTGACCTCTCTAAAGTGTATGGATGTAAATGAGGTAAGCACAAGCTCTCCTTTCCCAAATAATTCTTAAGTTTCATTTCTATCTGAGTCACAACATCCATTCACTACCATGCAAATATATTTCCTCACCCTGACATTCCTGACAGCAGACAGAAATCACAAGGTGAGCACCCACCCCAAACCGTTATAACCCATTGTATACAAGGACCATCCTGATTTTTCTGCCTTCATTCCCTGTACAAGCATGGCTGAGCGCCATCTGAACCACAACCATGCCCAAGACCCAGAGAGATGATGTGGGTAAAGCACGTACTGCAGCTGTGTGGTGTTCAGGAAGGGGCTGGATCACGCTGGGAATCACTTCTGCCACACAGTAAATCAGCAGAATAAACAAGTACCCTTTATCCTAAACTCTGCAAACCCACCGCTTTCACACGGATCAGGGAATGGTTCTTTGGGGCTATGGGGTGGGGAGGGAAGTCCGTCCACTTGAAAGTTCTACATCATTTCTGGAAATGTTGTCTGCAACAAAGAACCTGTGCATTATCAGCACAAACCTGCAAAGCTGTTTCCCACAATCACTGGATTTTCTTAAACTCTCTGATTCCTGCGCTAACACCTTCAGCAATGCATTCACACTCTGAGCAGGCTCTTGTTGCTCCTGCGGGTTTGTGAGCGGGCAGGGGTGAGGGCTGCCCCTGTGAGCACACCACAGCTAACAAACAAAAGCAGGGGAGCTCTGAATGCAGCAGCTGCAGCGCACAGAGGGGCTGCAACGTGGCTTATCTGAATAGAGTGCAACCTCTGCCGTGGCTACAGGTGCCTGCTGGCACTGGTCAGGCAGCAGGCAAGAAGGGAGCTCTCTGCACAGCAACTACAGCATCGTTAATCACTACATGACACACTCACTAGCATCCAGGCTGAAGAAAAAAAGGACCATAACTGGAAAAGATTTTTACATTATGACATTCATAAAAAGTGGGACTAAATTCAGAGTTGCCATTCGCCATCCCTTTGAATGAAATAAGATAATCTGAGCAAATCTGAGGTGTTGTGAGGCTTATGTACTAATGAAATGCCTAGGCATGAAAGATTCAGTCTAATTTAACTGAAATTGACGCTTGTTTTGAAACAAAAATGATGCAAAACGAGTCATTGAAGACACAATTAGACAAATACTTTCGAAATGTAGAATACATAAACATTCACCCAGACGGAATCTCAATGTTGGGTAAGACAGATCTCAAATTCTCTTTTCACTAAGATTTGAAGAATGACTCACATGTCATCTTCATCAGTGGACTGAGCTGAGGGGACATCTCAGGAGCCACATTCTTGTAAAACACAAACCTAGGAAATATTTGGATTAATTATAAAAAGGAAGTTCTTTTGGGGACAGAACTCATTTCGCCTTCAGATCTATGTTTTGAAGCTCTCTGTTACACCCAACTTTGAACATTTGAAGAAATAACGTGGTGTACCGGGATACGGGATTCCTACATTACAATAAGAAACTAAATAGCTACACTTTTAAAATATTATAAACATCCATGCTAATTATTGGACAAGGGCACAAACTCTAGAATCTGCAGAGCACAGAAGGATTAATGGGTAACAACGAGATGCAGCAGAGTATTAAAGAGTGAAATGTAGCTCTTGGTTAAACAATAGTCATCCATTAGTGTATATTTAAGTCAGCCAAAAATTCAGAGTAATACCCAGATATGCGTATTGCAGGATGCAGTTTAAACATTTGGGAATCACAGCCATGGAAATAATGAGTCAGTTGAAGATGAGGTCAGAGATTGCCTGTTCATCAACTGTGAACACAATATTACTGTTAAAAGCCCTAATGAAGTCCTTGGAGACAGGAGAAGACGAGTGGTCCCAGCATGGATGAGACAGCTGTTGGAATTCATGCACCTAGCCCCAGTGCATAATTCATGGCAGATACAGGAATGCTAGAGACCTCAAAATGAAGATGTGTGGGTTGTGTGACAACCTTTCAAATTAATTGGCTAATGTATCTCAAAAGGATTAATTCTTGAAATTCCTATGAAAACAAGGAAGCAACAAATGCAATCCTTCTGATGTTCCGGCTGACAGGCTGAAGTCTGGGTCCAAGCCACAACAGCTTATAAGAATTCCTACCTCAGGACTCCTTTATTGTATAAATTGTTAAAACGTTGAAGCCAAAGGGTATGTGGGTGGTCAGAACAGGTGATAAAAAGGGGGCTTGACTTCTAGTGCAGACCCTGAAGAAGAAAGTTCCAGTGAAGCTGAATAAACCATTTGCTATCAGGATCTCTTCTCTGCTAAATTAATTAACTTTCTGGAAATTTACAAATTTCTTCTCACAGCTCAAAGAGTTTCTGACACGACTGATATATCTGATATATCTGACAGAGATAAAAATGTGTTGGAATTATAGGTGATCCTGAACTGCTTTTTAAGATAAAATAAAAGCTTTCCTTATTCTCTGTTCAGCCAGAAAGTACCTGCTGCAGTGTTAGTGCTTCTCCACTGCCTTTGTTATTTCACCATGAACAAAAAGATTGCTGTCCCAATAACAATAATAATAGTAACAGTAGTGATAATATTTACAGTCCATTAAGTTTCAGTTCTCGGGATGATGGATACTTTTTAATAATTGCAAAGATAAGATTTTACTCCTCACTATTATCTACAACAACACAAAAACGCTTAAAGCTTTTTCCTTACCAATTTGACTTCTCATATTGGATGCACACAGCGTTTGTTCGTTACGAGAGAGCTGCTCATTAGTGCTGAACTGTTGGCAATGATCACTGGAGCATTTGTGTTTTTACCAAAATAAATAATTAGCAACTGGGCGAAAGATATTGGATGTAGAGGAAAATGGAACAAAGAAGGATCAATATGTGAAGTTTTTGAGAAGCTCGTAGGCTGAAGAATGACCTCAGTGGTACAACACCATTAATTGCCTTATAATACAGTTTACACAGATGGGGACTTATTTTTTTGTTCATGAAGAGAAGGAGCTTTTTAAGAGGGAGGAGCCCATCCAAAGTCATGGACAAGTCCCCTTTAGCATTAGGCATGCCATTAATCAGACAGTGCTTATTTCTGTCATAAATATGTATGTCCTGTTTTCAGAAATGACAGCAGTGGTTTGAAATACTGTTTTTAAGATTAGCAAAACAAATCTCTTGGATTCATTTTTTCCAGCCAAATGCGTGAGATATGAGCTGAAATCAGTGCTGAGCAAAAGCACTGCTATACCCCAATCTATTTTTTTAGACTTATGCTCACAAAATCACAAAACAGTTTGGGCTGGAGGGGACAAAAAAGATCATTCAGTTCCAATCCCCTGCCAAGGGCAGGATCACCTTCCCCTAGATAAGCTTGCTCAGGACTCCATCCAACCTGGCCTTGAACAGTTCCAGGGATGGAGCAGCCACAACTTCACTCTGCAACCTGTGCCAGGGCCTCCCCACCTCTGAGTAGAGAACTTCTTACCAACACCTAATCTAAACCTGCCCTCTGTCAGTTTAAACCATTAAAATTCCTATCTGTCTGTATAAAAGGTCCTTCTCCTTCCATTTTATAAGAGCCCTTTAGGTTGAAGATGATTTTCTAGACATGTAGAAATGTAGTGGCTTTTCCTCAGGTCAGGTCTAGACACTCCAATCTTTCATCCTCTTTGCAACTGATAAGGAACACAATGTTCTCTAACCATACTCCAATCACCGCAGTGATTCTCATCCACACCTCGCTTAGAAGATTATTACTCAATGATTGTGTGTGCAATCTCCACATGAAAAGGAACAGCAACGTTTTGGGGCTAATCCAACCATGTCCAATGATCCTTTTAGAAGGGGAAAGAGGACAGCAAGCAAAAAATATGATATACAGAGGCAAAGAGGGCAAAGTAAAGTCCTCTTAAAGAAACAGAAGAAAACAAGGGAAAGGGAAAGTCAAAGAGCCTACAAAGCAACTTTTAATCCTTTACTCAAATGAAACTAAATATTTGGAAGCAAGTGAAACCCTTGGCTTCAGTTTTCTTAAAATCAGATTCTAGTACGTTATGAGCAGCAATATTAACAGGACCCATACATCAGGTGCACTAATCCTAGTAAGATTTAATGCAGGGAAATTCAAAACAAGACAAGCCACTGTTTTGATCCTGTATGAAAAGGAGCAATTTCTAACTCTAATTTGACACTGAAGATGTAAAAATATTAGAGGGAGAGAGAGAATTTAAGGTGAAATATAATTACACAAGGTTTTAATCAACTCATCCTCCAGGAGAAACCAGCAAGGCTTCTTGGCTATGATTAGTCTATCAGTCTTTCCTTATCAACACTGTGAAGGTGACATGAGAACTTTCTCTCTCCCTCCCGCCCCTTTCCCTCTGCCACGCCTCCAAAAATTTAGATTAGCACGAACATGAAATTTGCCTTTTTGTGCCGGATGAGTCACTAAGCAGCTTCCTCTGAAGCCTATCAAGAGACTGGGCAGGAGAGCCACTTGTGAGCACCGAGGCAGCGCTGCCAGTGAAGCCTCAGAACTCGATTTCCATCGCTGCAGGTCATCCCCAGAGCATGTGCACCCTGCCAGGCATGGGAGCAAGGGGCCGTGCTTCAGCTGTGCAGCCCTGCTCCACCAAAGCAGAGCTGCTTGCCAGGCTGCAGTGCCAGCAGAGAGCCCTCAGCAGAGGGGCTGAGGTGTTATCTCTGCGAGCTGCCAGTTCTCTGAATTCTTCATTATCTCCACATGAAATCCAATGGGTGCCTAAACTGCAAATCAACACATTACCAGCAACGGGGCAAGGAGGTGTCTTCAATGTGTGCAAACACAGCCTTGCAGGCAAGCATCTGTGGGTGCTATTGCACTGCTCCTCTTTTGCATTAACCTCTGGTATTTATAAAGAGAGCTGGAAAATTCAGAGGAAATGCCTTTTCCAGGGAGAAAACTGACAGCCTGCCTGCTGCTGCCCCTGCATAAGTTGCACTATTCGTCTTCCAGACAGAAGCACCTCTCCCTAGTATTTTAATTAATCTTATGCTTCAGATTCTTCAGGAGCTTTTGGAGTGCCCTGTTAACTTGAATAAATGTGGGATGACCTCATTCTTTAACATAACCTTGCAAGAGGACTTTCCATTGAAATGGGGCTCGTTCTTGCTCCTGTACATAAAGTTCCAAGGCACGTTACTCCCCTGGGTCTCTCTCCAAGCTGAATTTCAGCTCTTATCTCCTGAATAGCAGAGGAGTGAGAATTATTCTCTATGAAATATCTATATTTCTTCTGATTTTACAGTTCATAGATGCTCCCATTAATTCTATGTCTTAAAAATATATGTCCCCAAGATTACCCTGCAGAAATGTAGTTTACACACATACACAAGGCTTCCTTCTACCAATTAAAAAAAAATAAAAAAAAAATCAATGAAATGCTGTAACTTGCTCCATGTTAGCACTTAACTAACGGGCACTTCACTGACTGCCTTGAGAATGATTTTGCTTGTCTCTGCTTGTCTTGCTTCCCTCATTTTAGTTTTTGGAAATCATAGAATCATTACGCTTGTATAAAACCTGTAAGATCATCAAGTCCAATTATTCAGCTTGCACTGCCTTGTTGCCACTAAACCATGTCCCCAAAGTGCCATGACCAGTCATTTCTTGAACCCTTTCAGGTTGGTGACTCAACCACTTCCTTGGGCAATCTGTTCCAATGCCTGACCACCCTTTCGGTGAAGAATTTCTTTTTCCTAACATCTGATACAAACCTTCCCTTGTGCAACTTGAGGCCATTTCCTCCCATCCTTCCTTGTTACTTTGGAGAAGATATCAACCCCCACACTCTCCTTTCAGGGGGTTGTAGGGAGCAGTAAGGGCCCCCCTGGGCCTCCTTTTCTCCANCCCTTTCAGGTTGGTGACTCAACCACTTCCTTGGGCAGTCTGTTCCAATGCCTGACCACTCTTTCAGTGAAGAATTTCTTTTTCCTAATGTGCAATACAAACTTTCCCTCGTGCAACTTGAGGCCATTTCCTCTCATTCTTCCTTGTTACCTGGGAGAAGATATCAACCCCCACCACACCACGTCCTCCTTTCAGGGGGTTGTAGGGAGCAGTAAGGGCCCCCCTGGGCCTCCTTTTCTCTGGACTAAACACCCCCAGCTCCCTCAGAGGCTTCTCACAACATTTCCCTCCCTTCCCTTCTCTGGGCTCGCTCCAGCCCCTCAATGTCTTTCTCCAAGCCTGCAGCGTGGCATGGGGTTGTTGTTACCCAAGGTATCCCCAGTTTTCTCCTTTGTGTTTTTGTGGGTTATTTTACTGTGGAAAAGCTCTGTGCTACTTTCTTAGCAGTTCTACAATTTAGGCTTCTAAATAATAATATTGCAAATGGAGAGACCCAGGAATGATCTTTGCCACAGATACTTGGGAGACAGAAATTAATAACCTCATGACCTTAACCAACAAATGTCTATGCTTTTTAGGTCTTTTTCCATGCTGATTTCCAAGTTTGATACTAACGCTGCTTAGCTTTTCTCCAGAGAGAAGGAAAAAACGCCCTGATTGAAATTAATTTTGGGGTGGTTAGCACTAATTAAAGCCTCTATAGTTCCATTTATCAAACTCATAACACTTATGGTATCAACTACACACAAAAAACCCCCCACAAAATCAAACCAGAGATAAAAAATGAAGCATCATGGCACTTAAATATTCCTCAGATCTATAGCCTTCTCCCATGCTGCAGAGGGAACATGGCAGCCATTGATAATACTGAACATCTTCCTGCACGCCAAAAAATGAGACAATTATGTCTGCTTTTAAAGGTGACATTTTGTTTACAGGGTAGACCTGCTCATCCTCATGCCACAGTCAAGACTCTTGTCATACTTGGGTTCTCAATAATCATGATCATACCCAGAAATGAGTAATTGATGCTATTGTTTACTTTATAGAAGTTTAGGCATTCACTTCTCTTTGAGTATTGTCCCTGTTTACAGTCTTGTAAAGTAGCTTTATTCTGTTTAAGACAACAAGTAAAGTAAATGAACAAACTAAGCAAATCTCAGGTTGTGGTTTATGGAAGCATTTGTATCTAGATAGAAAAAAACCCCTCTGGATTTCAGATTTATCCATTCAGATTAGGCAAGACTCATTAATTTGATTTGAGGGCTAAGAAGTCTGAACAAGCAGCTCCTCTTTGAAGTGCTTTTCTGAGAGATGGCTGTAGATAACATGGGGTGGGTGCTGTTATCACATCCACTCTCATCCCTTTCCTCATTAGCAGTGCAACTTTCAGGACTCTTGGCCCAGTTCTCTGTCTCTCTTTCCTCAGAGGGGAGAGGACATTTTTCCTTTCCATTTCATTTTTCTCTTAGCCCATCCCCTTCACAAGAGCCTTTCCTAAACCTTTGTTCCCACAACCTTGGACTACAGGACTGCTTCCCATCCTTCTTCCCTATTCTCTCTCCTCTGAAATCGAAACCAAAAAATAATCCCATTTGCATTCCTGAGGCATCATGAGTAATTTCTGTAACTGAAAATATAATGTGAAATTCCAATTGGAAATAGCCCCCCAAAACAGAGGGAAAGGCTGCCCACTGTATGACCTCATTACACATTACATACCTTAGAAAAAAGATATTGTGTGGAGCTGCCAGAGGTGTTCAATAATTTCTCAGTTGTGACAAGGCAGGAATTTAACCTTGACAATATTTATCCTCTTTTCATCTTTTTTTTTAAGTGGCAATGAGATGGGTAAGCAGTAGAGTTAAAAAATAGCATCTTCACTCTACTGAATTCTTACAAAACCTGCACAATGTTCAGGTTTCCATACATTAGTTCCTGTGGGGAACCCCATCTGGAATCCCTCATGTTTACAGCAATCACAGAAGTCTCTGTGGGTCTCCCTCTCTGAATAATTTCCATATCCCTTTTCATTTAAAGCTTGTTTATACACTGATTCAAATTAACAAGAAATCACCTGATTAGAATTCTAGATACTTCTCACTAGCTCCACTACAATTGGATTAATTTGAAAAAAATCCCATAAACACCGCTTACAGACTGCTCTGTATACCTGATGAAAGAATTAACTGCTTGTGCAGATTTTCTCACAGATTATCCAACAGTCTTGGCAATTACATTTCAAAGAAACTGAACATCCCAACAAATATGTATAGTTTTCTGGAAGACATATAAACCCTCTCAAAAAACACCTCTAAAAGAGCAGGAAGGCAGTAGGGTTTGAGATAAGACTTCCTTTGAAGGGGCTGAGCCCTGCTAATGAAAACACATATACACACACAAATCAAAGTGACAGACTCAATATAAACATGCAACAAGAACAAATAATAAATCCTTCCGCCAGCAGGGACACGAAATGAACAAAATGACTGTATGACCAATTAACGATGAGGCAACAAAAAGTCCACTCAATGAAGGTGCGAACATGGCAGGGAAGCCAAATTAATTTTTAACCACTGCTAATTTGGAAAACACCCCAGACCACCATGTTCAAGTCCTTTTGACTGCGAGACTTGTCAGAGGGTCCATACGAAAGTGAAATCATTGCAGAAAAAGTCACGACACGAATGGACAACATGAACAGTAGGGGCTCACCTGGACCAGATGGTGTCCACCCAGGAATTCTGAGGGAACCTGAGGAGGAAGCAGACAAACAGTGGGTTATAAATTGCTATAAAACTGTGCTAATATGAGAAGATAAAAATAGGATGTCATTGGAAAACAAAATAAAATGAAGTCAAGGAAAATATGCCAAAGGATTTAGATGGAAGTCTGATGCCTGCACATGGCCACTTAGTAACAACCTTAATAAAAGAAACCTTGTTTCTTTCCATAGAAACTTGAACAAACATGATCTACTTGGAAAAAAGCAATGTGTCTTTTCAAAGAGGCGCTGCCTTAAAGACTTTTTGGGTTCTCTTTGCTGGATTTCAGCAGAAATCCAGATAAAGATCATGTATAACCTATTAAAAGCCTTTCAAAATTTTTTTCAACAAAGTATTTCAAAATTTTTTTTGGAGAACCAGATGGACACATGCAAGGGAAGAATTCCTGGCTCGATAATAGGCTGAACGATGGGATGAAGAAGATGTAATATGACTGGGTCTCAAGCAGTGAAAGAAAATCATCAGTGAAACTTCCCTGGGACCCCTGCTGTTTTATATGGCCATAAATATAGCCTCCCAAAGGGGGCCAGTGGTGAGCTGACAAAGTTTGCTGACGATACTGAGTTATTAAAGTAGGAAGGACAAGACTCATGAAAAATTGCAGAAGGATATTATGAGACCGAGCTGAGAAGAGGCTGAGCAATAAAATGTCAGATGCTGTTCAATATAGGTAAAAGTACAGTTAGTCAGACAGAAGAAAAATAATCCCAACTCCACATTTAAAGTGATGGCTGCTGAGCTGAGCGTTGCAGCTTCAGAGTGTGATCTTTCAATTGTGATAGACAATGCCCTGAAAATGCCTGCTCAGTGCTCAATGGTAGTCAAAAAAGACAAATCATAGTTAGAAACTCTTTCAAAATGGAGAGAGAATGAAATGGAGAGCTCCATTATTCCATTGTATAAACCCATGGTATCCCCAGATCTTGAATGTTGGCTATGCCTTAACCTCAGAACAAATACAGTAATATGAAATAGGTGGAGAAAAAAAAAAATCAGCGGAAAATCAAAGGTGAGGGACAGCTTCTGTATAGAGCACAATTAAGCTAAGAATCTCTGCCATGGAAATTAAGTGACCTGAGAGAGAATATGAGAAAAAAAAATCACAGTATCATTGCTGGTAAGAAAAGAGTGGCTAGGAATAAACTTTTGAATTTTTTCTCAATAGAATCAGAACTAGGGGCATGAAATTAAGGTAGCAGGAGAGAGACTCCTCACACATGCTGTGGGGTGCAAAACTTGGATTCAAGGAGAGACAAACCCTAGAAGACAAATCCACTGACAGCTACTAAACAGAAAAAGACTGGCATAGAGAGTTTTCTGACTGAAAACAGTTGGAAACCAGTAGAAATAGTGAATGGAAACATCCCCTATCTTTGCTTTTAGATGAATATCTTCCCTAAACATTCACTTATAGGCTCCCACAGGGTCAGAGTACAGAACTTTTGGTCTGACCCACTGTGATAGTCCTTTATGTGTTTATGGCTTTAGGCTACAAGGCATGGAACCTGAAACACATTAATATTGTCATCTGTGCATTAAATATTTTAAAGTAAAACATGAAAAGTTATTTGTAACTCCCTACCACTCTCAGTGCTGGGGTCTGTCCCATATCCAGTACTCAGAAGCAGCACTGGTCTCCTGTGGGGCTGTTTTATGCTATATAATCTGCTATATTTCTGTCACATATAGGCCAGAAACCTTAATACACATCTCTCTATATTTTTACTAGCAGAAGGAGAAATATATGCTTAGTCTCTTATTTTTGCATGAAGCAGTCAGAATATTTCCCTTTGATTTTTTAGATAGCGTTGTGGTTGTTTAATACACTGCAAGGAAAGAAAATGCTAGAGATTATGGCTGAACTACTTTTAAAAAACATTTGGACAGATAAAATATTTATATTGAATAGATTTCACATTGCAGTGCCTGGGATTTGGCAACAAACATTGCAAATCATGAGCAATATAGAGAATATAAAATTTAATTAACAAAGCTAAAGATGGAAAAGAAAGCACACTGATATATGTAATGTGGCTCTCAGCTTCAATATTCAGCAATAAAATAAGAAGTCAATGCTTCTAAACCAATCTGAAATGAGTGAAAAACAGAAGCAACATAGTTGGAAGGTTATATTTCAAAATGCAATTAGTGTCAGAATATTTGAGAACTACTAAAAGCAAATAAGTCACCAAGTTCAATACAAAGGGAAACACACATGACAAAGAAGTAATTTAGAGAGGGAAACAACTCATTATTTTTATTATTTAAATCTAATCATCATTAGATTAATTTAGAGGAAATTAAATGAAAGCAAAATACTACATCTTCACATTGCCAAATAATTGGTGTCAAAGAAATTTTAATTTACTGGAAACAATCCCTTCTGTGCAATTAAAGGGGGGAAAAAAAAGAATCTTATTATGTATGTTAAATAGCAGCTTTCACTGTAAAATATAGCTCTCCAAAGATTAACCAGGGTTTAAATGAAGGGCTACAGAACAGGATTTCCTACATTCTATCTTCATGAAATTAAAAAAGACTCTGAAAAAAGGCCTAGGTGTATATACTCAGTAAGAATACCAAACTTGATCTATTACTGTGTTTTAAGGGATCTTTTGGACAAAACTGGTATTTTATGGTGCAAAACACTGAGATGGGCTCTCAGAAAACACACGTTCCAGCCCGATTGCCAGGTGGCTGCTCACTTTACATCAGAGTCCAGACGTTTGCACGGCGCTCCCGCAAAGCCACAGCGCTGAGCACGGCCAGGATGTCACTCACATGGCCGAGCAAGGAGCTCCATCTCCCCTTGGCTGTGACATCCCAAGTGCCTTGAGCATTCTCAGCGTGTGGAGAACACACTGGCAAGGGCTCACATGGAAATTTTCAGCCCTGACAAACCTCCTCGATAGGAAATTCACAGTCGCTTCAGAAGAAAACCTAGCAGGGATAGGGACTTTTCTCTTAACTGCTACAGGTTGAATACAATAGAAATGGGCAAATGTTCACATTTTTTATGTGTTCTTGGGTTAAGAGGAAAAACATCTCTTGTTCAGATACATATCTGGTGAAGGGGAGACCAAAGTGACCTTTCTTTCCAGTTAGCCAAGAAACCTGCCACCTTTCTGCTGTCTGTCAGCCAGGAACTACAGACAAATGGCAACAAGGAAGAATGAAAATAATCATATAAGCTTTCTATTGCTTTGACCCTTCCAAATTCAGGCTCAGCCGGAGGTCTGTGCACAGTCAGACCAGTTGCTGTTTTACCCAAACTAGTTCATCCACCCCTAATCAAGATGCTAGCAGCCAGCGGCGTTGATTCTCTTGCATTCAGCGCACAACGTTTCTGTGCTCCGCAGAAAAAGATCTCACTTCAGACCATGCCCAGCCAAGAGTGTTTTCCCATCAGGAATCCACAGGTGCGAGCTCTCCGGCTCAGCTTTGGCTCTGCATGGGAGCTGATTGCATATCCCATGGATGACCACTCAGACCTGTGCCTCTTGACCTCTGCAGTGCTGGAACAGGAGCAAACTCACCTAATTATCCCTGCCATGCTTCCTCCTGTAATGACATCTCCCAAAGCACTGCTCCCTGCTTCAGGCTCAGTCTGCACTCTCCCTCCCAGGGGTAAAGGAGGGACATTTTCCCACTCCAAAGGAGTCACTGCACGCTCCTCTCCTCAGGTCTCTCTCTTCCTGACCTCCCCCGGGCAGCTTTCCAGGGTAATTGAGTGCCAGTTCCTGCCCCAAGGCTCCAGACAAGTTAGCTGAAGGAAATAGGTGAAAAGCTGGGAAGAAAAGGAGAATCCAGCACCACAGCATGTTCCAGTGTCCTGGGGATTTCTCATATGGGTGAGAGCAGCTGAGCAGAGCACAGTGTGCCTGCCATTTGCCCCTGAGACCTGCATTTCTCTACTGCCCATCAGTATTCAGAAGACCAACGCACACAGAGCCACAACAGGAACAATGTCCTCTCCCCCTCACCCTTGGTTTAGGCTGAGCTGAGAATCCTGGTTTGAATCAACAACCTGGCTACACCTCTCAGTGGAAATCCATCATGGATTCCAGGTCCCTTTGGAGGACGGATTAGGGTTTGCTTTGCTCTTGCATGCATGCACACAGTCCTCTGCAGAAAAGGAAAACAAATAGTCCTTAAACCAGTTCTAAAAAGATTCCTTCAGAGTTGGTGTCAAGAGGTACAACAGAGTAAAAGATGACAGAGCCCTCATCACCCTTTCAGCTACAAAGCAGAGGAAAAGTTTCATTACCAGGCCTTTGCAGGAAACCATGCCACAGAAATTAACAACTTCTGTTTGCATATTTACACTGCTACAAAATTTGCTAAAAGAAATCAGTTTCTTAGCACCGATTAAGAAAAAGTGACCATCAAAATGGTAACCCACACAGAGCAAACGAGGGCAGTGGTCATGGGCATATCAGTGATGTCCATTTTGTGATGGGCAGGATTGCCAAACATCAGGGGATTAATTTATTTTTTAAGCATTAAAAACCAGCAAAGCTTGTCCAAGAAATTTGCTGCTGAAGGAGGTTCCCAGAGCTCTCACTGCATGGTGGGCCCTTTATGATAGCTCCAGCAAAACGATGCATTACTGTAGTGCAGGGCAGGTGGAAAGCATGAAAAGCCAGGCAAGAACAAGGCTACCTTGGAGCTGCAGACTCTCTGAAAGCAAAACACTGCTGCATTTTCTTTCCTGCTGCAGAGCCCAGGGTGGCCCTCCAGTTGTGCTTGATTTACCTGACTTAACTGAGACGTCATAAGCAGCCACTGCCCTTGAACAGAGGCCATGTGACACACAGAAGTGACAGCTTCCATGGGCTGTCCTGAACGCATCTTGGAGCTCAGACTCCTCCAGCAATTACACTGTGATAAGGAATCACCTCCTGTAAACTTCAGCCCAAAGTAGCTGCTCATAGACCGTTTGTGACAGTGTTTGTTTTCCTTGTTGGAATTTTTCAGACACTGTCATACTCTATTTACTCACATTGCTGTGGCTTTTGGAAGACTTAATTTTAATTAATATTTTACTCTTCTAAGGTAATTCTACACCGTTATTCGAATAATATATGTGCACACATTTCTGTTATAAATATATCATCAGATACATGTGTGTTATAATATTGACTCTTCTCAAATTAAGTTTTAGATATTTTTAATGGCAAGGAAACTACTGATACGTATTCATAGATAGAAAGGTGTAGTGCAACCTCCACCCATCCAAAATAAATTATGATTTGTTCCTTAAAACCATCATTCTCCAAAATTGCTGCTTAATTAATCACTCAGTGCCCATGCTCTGGGGATACATGTATTTCTTTCATTTTATTGAGTAAGCTCTGAGACCTCAGTCAGTCTAGCACAGTACCAGTAGGTGGAGTGATGGTAAAGCAAATATCTGCTTCAGCTATTTATATTTATAAACAGCCATTTTTAATATCTTTTGCCGAGATTTGCATGAACCAGTTGCACATATATATATATCTGCCAGAAATAACTACACATAGAAAGATATATTATGTACATACACATACTTAAACATAATGCATATACATTAAAAGGAAATACTTAAACGATGACGCACTTCTTTGTCTTAAATCTAGGATTCTGTGCGGTTTTCTTCAATTTCCCTGCATTGGGCAGCACATTTTATGAATTGTGCAGCAGGAAACCCTGCATTCCCACGCACTTCAAGAGAGCTGATCAGCGCCTGAAGGGAGCCAGGGCTCGCTGCAAGTCCCGCTCTGCTATTGAGGTCAGCTGAGATGTGAGAGACAGCTTTGGTTAATAGCGCCGTGTCCTTGCCAAGCTGCGGCTGTGCAGCCTTCAGCACCCTGGATAGGAGCATCATTAGCAAGACCTTTGTCCCGCGTCAGGGTGGAGGGCGGCTGTCATGGGTGAGTGCCCTTACGTGAAGTAAAAGTTTCTATGAACGCAGCTGCTATTTTTTTCCCTCCTCTGCGTTGCGTGAAATCCTCCCAGCTGCTCACCAGGACCTCAGATAAACACCAGCAACTTCCAAGATTTTGGGTAGGTAACAGAGCAGAGCCTTAACAAATGCTTCAGAGCTCAACAATCACTGCAGCAGCTCGATCTCCTAAAGCAGTCATTTTAAGCCTCAAATTAAAGCCAGTCCCATAGGTGCTATCAAAATATAGGAACTTCAGAAAATGAAACCAATGTGCACTGAAAGAAATTGCCTCATTTGGACTGCAACCTGTACTTTTTGCTCAGGCAAAATTCCTACCAGTCAGACTCAGGTTTTATTTTTCTTTCTGATAAAACAAGCAGGCAAAAGTCCCTCGCAGTCAGTATAAGAAGAAAACTGCTCAGTTATTATTAATGTCTTTTGTGAGTCACCACACTCAGATAAGAAGTGCAGTACACTTCTGTGCAGCTATCTCAGAATGATGTCTGAACCTTAATGAAGAAAATACATTCCCTAATATCAGCCTTCATTTCATAAGTAAAATGCCTGAAACTGAGCTTTGATTGCGTGCAAAAATTAAGAAGTTGGTCAGGTCATCTCCATCATTCTTCAGCTAGGAGATTCACAAGAAAAACCTGTGTGCTGGAGTCTCATTTTGCTCTTAATGATCGTAGTAAGTTGTAAATACCAACACAAAAGGAAAAAAAAAAGGACAAGATTTCCTCTGTAAAGTGAATATAGGTCTAAAGAACTGTAAATATC
This sequence comes from Hippolais icterina, assembly GCA_013400075.1. Classification (NCBI taxonomy): domain Eukaryota; kingdom Metazoa; phylum Chordata; class Aves; order Passeriformes; family Sylviidae; genus Hippolais; species Hippolais icterina. The sequence goes on along the minus strand of VWYN01019614.1, from coordinate 23,390 downwards.
AGTCTCATTATATGCACTACTGAGTATTGGTAATGTTATTTCCCCTATCACCATTTGTTCTATGGAGCTATGTGGGCATTATTGATATTACAGCAATATTAGAGCATCTCATTCTCCCCACGAAATCCACAAACTCAAGAAAAGATTTTCTCACATTAATTTTAAAATACTGACTCCGTCTGTGCTACCTTCTCTTGGATTGCTCAAGCTCATCATAATTTTACTCCGATTCTGTTTGTAAATTACTTATGAATCATTTGGGGTTTTTTTTATCCTTCCTGTATGCAGTATTCAGTAAACCAGGAGTACCTGTACTCTTGCCCCTGCTAATGCAAGCTCTGCAGTACAATCATCTTCTACTTCCCTATTTTTCTCTGGGAAAAAATAGGGGGACGTGCAGAATAACAGATATTTCAAACTAACCACCCATTTTCTGTCAGACAAAATACAGTCATACCCCTGGCAACAAACATAACCTCAACTTACACCAGAGAAAGCAAGTGAGCAAAAGATGAGGGTAAAACATACCACAATCATTCAATAAAAAGAGCTGGAATATTCAGGGAGTCATGAATTAGCACGTTCTCAAGAGATCACACTGGAAATATCTGACATGTTTTGACATGTATGGAAAGAGTAAATGAGTTTGAAAGTCAAAGAGGAAAGGGAGCTTTTGCAGAGCTGTTGCTTCATTTAGGGCTGTACTCTTTGAGCTGCTGTGCCCCTCTGGCAGCTCCTGCAGCCCTGCCAGTGAAAGGAGTCAGGCAGGGCACATCCTGCACGGGAGGGGAGGTGGCCTCCAGCACTGGCCCCCTTTGGAAGCCAAAAAAGCAGAAAGACAAGCTCCCCCCAAAGATCCAAGGCAGCACAGGCAGCAAGGATAGGGCCAGGGTAGAGGTGGATGTGTTGCACAGGGTTGCTGTGGCCTTTTCTCAAAAGGTAACCCCAGCTCACCCTCTGCACTGCTCCTTGCTGGCTGCTGCATTGGCTGTTCATTTCCTCCTGCTTTGAAGCAGCAGAAAGTGTGACTGCCTGGGAAAGAGAACCCCACCTTTTTCAGCAGCTGAGTGCATGAAATTCAGTTCACGTCTGATCACTTTGGAAAAAAGGAGTGTGGAGGGGGTAAGCCCATATCACACACAGGCACTTATTCTGCTGCCTCACATCCCATACACCTGGCAGAATAGAACCTACCACCTGAATTTCAGGCTTGTCTTTTTCAAAAGAGACAAAAATGTCTTTCTTCTTCTTCTCCCTGTGTTTCCATCTTAATTGACACCAAAATTGTTTTCTGCAGAGGCTTTTATTCTCATCTCAGGAGGATTTAGACTGAACAGGAATTCCCCCAATTTTCAAAATGATCACCTACTGTTACTACAAGGTTACAAGTTGAGAGCTCAAAAACCAGAGCTATTTTGAGAAAAATCATATTATCTGCACTAATTTTCTAATCAATCTACGTACTTGTCTCCATTTCATTTTTTATCCTCCCCCTTTTCTTTTTCAGGTAGTGATTTTCATAGATTGTCTGGGAGAAGGACATTTACCCTACTGCAGTCTCCTGTCTTCTCCCAAGGAATCCTGTCCATGGGAAAAGAAAATAAAAAATCCTGTAGCATTTATGGGAAGGGCCTTCTCTGTTGATGACAGAAAAGATGAACCAGTCAGTTTTACACTCCTCCTTAATCTGACTGCAGAGTTTTCAGATTAGGTTCTGCCTTGCCATTCACAGTGATACACAGCATAAGGTTGGGAGGTCTGACATGAGAGGTTAGGGGATGATTTAATGTATATGTTTGCCCTCTTGATTTGTTTCTTGATGTTTCCAAGCCCAGAGAGTCCCTTTGCATAAATCTTATCTGATGTTGCCCCCAAAGGTAAGCTTACAAAACAGCACTCCCTTCTGCTGGGGCTATTTCATCACGCTGCATCCCATTTCTGTGCCTGCCAGGGGCTGGGTCCGTGTGTCGTGGTTTGCAGCATTTCAGACATTTTACTCCCTGGGCTCAGAGCCATGGAGAAAAGAGAGTTTGGAATTAAAAGGGAAGTGGGTCTTAGATTTGCCATGAGGAAGAAATCAAGGGCAGGTCTGGAAGCTCTTGGCAGAAAATGAGACAAGAGAAAGTAAAGTGGGGGCAGAAGGGCATGAATAAAAACCAGACCTCTTGTGGGGATTTGAATATACTGCAGGTAAAATCCAATATTTAGCAGAAATATTTTTCTTCCCTAAAGGAACTTCTAAAAACTAACAGAGACCTGCATGCAAATCTTAGGCTTATAGATTAATTCAGGTTGGAAGTGACCTTGGGAGGTCATCTGCTCCAACCTCCAGCTCGAAGCACGGTCAGAGCTGAATCCATTCCCACTCTGCATTTGTGAACAAGCATGTCATGAATTACATATCCTCAAGCAAGTGTCCTGGTCCAAGAAAAAAATAAATAAAAAAAATCACATCCTAAAGTAGCTTGACATCTGCAAGGGAAAGGATGCATCCAGCAGTAACTAACACAGGTATTCATTACACTATCACTTCAAAGCACAGCTTTCACATGTTAGCAGCAGCCTTCTTACAGCTTTGCCTTATCTGCAGTAGCACAAAATCTCAAGTAACATGCAGAAAAATGAGCTACAGCAATGCTTCAGTGGTAGGGGGATCAGAGGAAACCTCAAGGAAGATGTGAGGGAAACATCCTTAGAGCCCTCCTAAATTTTTCTGTGTAGAGCTGCAAAATATGCTATAGCAAGAAACAAGATTCCCCACAGAGTTCATGTAAATGAGGGCTCTAAAAATGTGCGCTGGATAGCAGAGGATTTGTTCATTATTAAGCTTATATTGTGTTTACCTGTGTAGCACAAGGCTGAGGAAGACTTAATTGCATGCTATGTCCTTGCCCTCTGACCTTCATGTTAATTACATTTTGCTGTAGTGAGAAATAGATGCACCATTTTCTCTTATTTCCCCAGGACTTGAGACAGTTATTAATTCCTAATAAGATAGCTTTTTCCCATCTGCAGAAGGCTATATTTTCTTTTCATTGCATGCACAGTACTCCCAGAAGCTTTTAATTTGCATACATTGGAGATCACTTCGCCCATTTAACGCTTCCAAAGTAAACTTGCTCAGAGCCACCGTGTGGCTGTGCTCTGGGGTTTAATCTCCTCCTGGTCTGTAATCATAACACCCACAGAAAGCAGCAAGATGAGGAGGAGTGAGGTGTGTGTATATATATATATCATATATCTCCTCATCTCCTTGCACATATATGGTGAGTGTGCATGAGGAGCACGGCTGCCTGGTGTCTTCACTGAGGTTCATTTTTTGAAGTGTTAAATGCAAAGACTGATCTCCAACATGCTTCCCACTCCTCCTGTGGAGCTGTTATTGCCATGCCGTGTGGCTTAGCTTCCAACAAAGATGAGGCTCTTTTCTGCATCGGTAAAGATTTCATTTTTTTTTTTTTTTAATCTTTAAGAATGTTCTTTTTATTTCAGATGGGATATTAATTGAAATTATATTCTACTCCCATCCTCACCTACTAGCTTAATAGTCATCACATTGCACAAATTATTTTTAATACCTTGAAAAATTCATTAAGTGAACAAAAGATCCTGACATAAGTCATAAGATTTTTTTTTTTCCTCAAATGTGAAGTTAATAAAAAAGGACTCTAGAATATTAAGGTCTACTTCTTAAGCCACCCTTCTTCCCATTTTAAAGAAGGGTCTTTCTGCTTATTTCCAGCAAATTTAGACACTAAGCTCTGACCAAAGATATTATTAAATCAGAGGATTTTAACACGTCTGGACCTTCCAGCAAAAAAGAAGATTTTCAGAATAAGGCTTGTTTTCTTTGTTAAGAGACTGGGCACAGAAGGCAGCAGCTAAGCTCCTTCTTGGATTTCAAGCAGGGGAAAAGCTGCCATTTACAAGAGGACTTCAGTCCTCTGAAGAAAAGTCTCTGCCATACAGGCAAATAAAATTGGATGGAGAGGGGAAGAGAAAGCATAGCCTGTGTGCTGACAGCATCGTGCCCTGCTGGAGCTTGCAGAGATGCTGAAAGAGCTGAAAGTCAGTGGTTGTCACCAGCACAGCTCATTTCCTTTTAAGTGTTAAACATGAAGAACATATCCTTGTCTTCCTCTAGGTTCAAGGCAGTTCTCCAGTGCTGGTGTACTCAGGTGGGGTTATGCCCACGTGTGCTCTGACTCTGCACCCCCCATGAACCAGAATTATCATCAAGCTTCCCTCTTGATAAAGAAAAAACCATAAAACCTAACAAAATGCCAAACACAAAAAACTTCCTGCCTTTTTTTTTTCTTTCCCCTATTTCTCTCACCTTACACCTCCAGCAAGATTTGGCATTTGAAGGAATTGATCCAGTGAGAGGCTGCAATAACATGGATTTGGGATGAGAGGCAATTTGTGTTTTGTGATAATCATTGAGAAGAAAGCAGCAGGGTAATGGACAGATCCATTTACCCTCCCACAAGCCTATTTCCTCCAAGCTTTCCCCAGCTCAGACAGCCATTCTTACATAATTTCCCATTCCCTGGTCAGTGGCAATCCATCTTGCCTTGCCAGGAGCTGCAGGACAGGACTGGTGGAGAAGCAGCACAACCACACCCATGTGCCTGACATTGTCACATTCCCTGCACTGCTCCACCCCAATTAGTTCAAGGCCATTGTGAAACTACCAACAAGAGGAATTTAGTTCATGTTAACAGTTAACAGACTTGCTGTAGCAAAAGAAAAAAAAGAAATTACTTTTTTTTTTAAGGAAAACTCTTTTTACTGTTATATCTGGTTTTGCATATAGTGTAAATATCTAAACCTGTGTTTACTTACATAGCATTGTTTTTTTCCTACTTATTTGGGATTTTCAAAGATAACTAGATCAGTCAGAAATCCATAGAATTCCCCACAGATGGGCATGACTAACTCACTATGTCATATCTTATATTGCTTTTTCTTGAGTTGCTCTACATTCACCCACTCTATTTGACTGGTGAGTAAAATTATCCTTTCCAGGAAGTCAGGAGGCAACTACAACAGAAAACTGCTCAGCCTTCCCAGGCTTGACTCGAAATCCAGTGGGACTGAGCACGTGCCTGAGTGCTGTTTCATGTGAACTGGCACCCTTCATGGCTCTTGAAGTTCCACGAGCATGCATTTGTCTGACTGTGCACAGCAGAAGTGGTGGGAAGGTTAAATAAACCAAACGCATGTGAAACTTCTTTCCTCTTGTTGCATTTCATTGCAATGAAAAAACCACTTCCACTTAGATGTAACCAAGCCTTTCATAAAAAACCCCACTGGTTGACTGATTCTGATACAGCTGTGAAAACACTTCTGCAGCTCATTTTAGTAAATGAGGAGTAAACTATGGAGTAAATACGTCCATAGCTGAGGTATTTATCCAGCTTTGCTAAACATCCCATCTTAACAGCAATGGTTGATTAATCAAAGCTCTTTGTAGCACAGTAACATCCCAGACATGCCCTAGAGGGTAACATGCAATCAAAATAATTCTACCCATCCCTTTAAAACATATTACATATGTCCAGGGCTTTTAAACTCTATTTGACTGCCACATCCATATTTCATATTGTAGAGGAGCATCTAGCTACAAAATGTGGTAGGACTATGAAAATTAATTAAATCTCCTTGGTCTTTTCTGCTCTGATTTCCAGTTACTGTCCAGTGAAGGGATCATATCCCCATACATGACTGAGGTAATTCACCATTGTTTTCCACCAAAACAAATTCCTGCATTGCTAATCAAACAAGGTACACTAATAGCAGTTTGTTTGATTTAGCCTGAAGTCCATAAGGATGCCTGAAAGGTTAAACTCAAAAAAATTCTAATAATCCACACCAATTCATTATGAAAAATGAGGCTAAAGCTAGTAGTTTAAATAGGCAAGAGAAAACAACCAAGTTTGATGTTTGATACAGCAGCAGAATAAGAAATGAGCATATGACACGTTATTACATTTATTATCTAAGATTTCAACCTTCTTTCCTCTTTTAAATTTTAATAACTTTTTTTTTAATTCATTCATAGATAGCATCATAAACTTTGCAACTGCAAGCCTCAGCACCAGGTTAAGAATTGGATAATGATGCCAAAACTGCTTCTACTTTTGTCATTTAGCGCTCATAGTCTTAAATCCAAACAGGGTTGTTAAAGATTAAAAGCAGAATAAATGGTCTTAAAAAGCCAGATAAACTAAATTGTTACAGATTATACACGTCTCAGTTCAAAATCATTAATGGCTCTCAGAGTAAGAGATTAAAGGACAAAAAATAACCTAATTAGAAGAGATTTACAGTGGGGAGTTGAATTATTTGTGCTCAGAGCAAGGCAGGATTTGATCTGAAGCACACGACAATGCATTGGCAGTGATGAGGATGACCAGGAATGTTAACTAGCACGGCTCTGCCCTAAACCAATCAAAATTGTGCGAAGAATAGCTGAAAACAATTTGGATATGGCATCTTGCATTTAATGTCTGAGAACTTAGCTCACTTTGCATTGTCTGAACAAAAGGAGTGTTTAATTATGAGCTTTCAGATATTTCTTTCTCTATACCTGTAGTATGCAAAGCAGTGAATTTTAACAGCAATTTTCAACAAAAGCATGTATATTTATAAGCAACCCTTATGCTATATTTGTGAAGGGAATTCTGAATAAAAGGTAGCTATACTACTGGGGTTGGATGATTTCTTAGCCATCAGCAGGGAAGCTGCAAAATAATTTTGACTGAACTGAGCACTCAAGGGTAAATTCTGATTTCAGTTACCTGTGCGTAATGCCAGTGATTTGCATTCAGGAAGCTGTGGGTAGAATTTGGCCTCAAGGAAATAGCTTGTGTTAGTGCCATAACCTTTGTTTTACAGGGAGTACAACATTTGGCCCAGAGGAAAAATACACCTCTTGTAAACCAGGTAAGCAAATGGGCACAAACCTGCTCAAGACATCACTGGCATAAATCAGAAATAATCTCATTTCCATTTAAAAAGAAACTAACACTGTATGAAAGAGATCTGCATGGCTGTTCTGATTTTGGTGTTAGAGAGGGATTTTGGATTGTACTCCTTGGATGGGTGACTAAGGTCTGCCTTTTTCATTCAAATTCATTTGTAATTTACCCATTAGATGCTGATGGTTGGAATCTAAAGAGTTTATTGTTAGATTTCTTTAGCTATTAAACTTTCCTGTAATCAGCTTCACCCATTCATGGCTACAGCAACACTGCTCCCTGGGAATATCATCAAGATCTCTGCCTTGGCTAAATATCTCAGAGTGGGGCCAGAACTTTTTGCCTTCCCTCTCTCTTCAGAAAGACCAAGTTGTGACACTGTCAAATACAAAACACCCGGGGAGTAGATAATCACATCCTCAAGAACAACGTATTAAATTAACAAATGCATTCTTGAACTCTATTTCAGTGCAAGACTGCTTACAATTTCTGGTAGTGCTCATGCTCTCACTATTACCCTATTCTGCATTTTCCTATGTTCAGCGGGTCACTTTCAGCCCAGCTGATGTCCACCTCACAAGATGAGGGTGAGAAAAGCCTGAAGACCAAGGCTGAAGAATTCCAGTGTATTTTTTTTGCCCCTGCCTGTGGCCAACTCGCTGGTCACAGGACAGCCAAGCTGCATTAAATGCATTGTGTGTTTTTATTGCTGCCTCTGGCCGGGAGGCAGTGCACGAAGATGACATCCACTGCCTCGCCTTAGCCAAGCTCCATTAGGAGTGAGGAACAGAGATGTCCCTGTGGGCACACTTCCCCTTGCTAGCACGCTGCCTAAAATTCCAACTCACAATTTAGCTGCTATCGCTGTGTTTATCGCTGTTAACCACAAGCGAAATGCTTATCTAATTATGCTAGCACTTCCTCCTTATTTCCTGTGGTTAAATCACCTGTAAAAAGAAGTTAAAAAATAATTTGCTTATCATCCTCTGGTATATTTTTAACACTGCTAATCTGTGCAAGCATATGACTTAACAGCCACAAGGATTTTATGCAGCCCTAAAGGATGCTGTGAATATTTGTCTTCTTTCCCAGCTCCTACCTGATCTACAGGTAAGGCTTCAGGTACCAACACAAGGAATAATTTGGCAATCCATTTTAAACACAAAGAGGATTATAAGTTTTTCAAAAAGAGGTGTTATATTCAAACCAGTATGAAAAGAATGAAAATAAATCTACAAATACCCTACTTATTTTTTTTTAGGAAAATCTTTGGACAGCAAACAAATGGACATTCTATATTAATAGACATGAGCAGCCATAATATAAAGGAAAAAAAACCCACACAGGAATTTCTGTTTTATTGGTCTCTCTGTACTTGCTACTGTATTAAAAAGAAAAAAAACCCGCAAAACAAATAAGCAAACCAAAACTCCAATAAACAAAATAGTCCCAGCCAACCAACCAAAAAAAACCAAAAAAACAAACCATCAACCAAACAAAATAAACCCCAACAACAAAAAAACCCCATCCAAAAAACCAACAAAAACCCCAAACAACAACAAAAAACCTTAAACAAAACTTCATTCCTTCTTTTACCATGCTCAATAGAAAAACAACAGGGTATTTTCAAGTTACACTAAAAAAGACCCCAAACTGGCTCTGTTCCCATAGCTTTTGTACTTGTATCAATATGATCATGAATGACTGAACTTAGGGTAAACAGAAATGAAGTCTGCATTTCAAAATCAAAAGCAAAGCACAAAACAAACTTTGCATAAAATTTCAGCCTCAGAGGCTAAGTAAATGCATGTTCTCCTGCTAAGTTTCCTTCCTGAGCCAAGGACATATCTTGCTTTCAGACTTAAAGTACAAATAAGAAATGTTTTTAATGAATTCAAATCATAACCATCCAGTCCCTGGGGACTTGGGAAGAATCAGTTTGTCTGGTTTAGTCTATTATAAAGCCATATTATTCCCATTTGAAGGAGATGCATCATCTGTGAGGACTCCATCTAGTTCATCCTTCCAGAACGTGAGCATCTTCCCATTTTCACTAAGTTACACCATTTCTCACATAAGCCATGTAATACATTCCCACAGGGGGAAAAGAAAAAAAAAAATCTACCACCAAGACTCCTGTCCTACGGAGATGGTCATCTGTGCTCCACGAACAAGAGATCTTTGTACTTGCACAGGTACATAATTCAGCAGGTTTTCCTTCTGTGTGCCTACCCAAATCCCACACGCCTCACAAGCAAACAAAGCCTGTGCAAAACACTGTTTCAGCTGACAGGAGGGCTCCAGCTTGCCAGGCTGACTGGTCCCATCAGCACACAGCACTGATCCCTGGATAGCCAAATGCAAGCCAGGCTGCAGGAATTTCTCCATGGCAAAAACACACACTTGCTTTTTTGAGAGTGCCAGGAGCTAAATGAAATATTTAGTGCTCAGCTCCTGCCTGAAGAGCCCAGCACGGGGATGGGCAGCTTCTGCCTGGAATGGCACTGAGGGCACTCCTCACCTCACACCTCCTTCCTTGCTCTGCTGAGCCCTGGAAAACTGTAGGAACTGCAGCTGGGTAGCCTAAATCTGGCAGGGCAGCTGCGCCTCACAACCCCCTCATCACTCCGAGCTCTGTGGTTTTCAGCATGGCTGTTCCTTCTCCATCCCAGTCATTGATAGTTAAGTGATAATTAAGCATGAGACAAATCACTTCAAGAGCAGAAAGGAAAGCTGTATATCACTTTTATCCAATACAATAAATACAATTAAAAGGAACTATTGCTGTCTCTCTTAGTTTTCCTCCATATATATCAGCTGTCATTCCTTGAGCTTTAAAGTGCTTGAATAATAAACCTGCATGGAATTGAATTACTTCAGTAGCAAGTTGATTAGTTCCCACATCCAATAAAATGTCTGTGGTGTCTCATATATTTGGCATTTAATGCTGTAATTAATAAGTCTTGATCATGTGCCTCTTACAGCCACAGGTCAGTGACAACAGTGACATTCCCTTTCTCAGCAGGAAATTGAGCCTCCAAGACATTTTCCTAAGACACTTTCAATTATGATAAATTGTCAGATTTGCTTCAGTCATTTTGAGAACTACTTGAGGTATATCTTTCCAGGTAAAAGCAGTGCAAAGATATAAAGCAGAGTTGGTTGGAGTTTGTGCAAATCACATTTTGGGGAGAATTTCAGCTTTTTTAGGATCATTATAGATTCCCTAGTGAAAGGTGTGCTTTTTCAAGTACGTGCCTTTCCAACTTAATCTAGCATTTCCAATAGAGTGCCAGATACCAAATTGCTTTAAATCTGTGTAGCTCCATTGATTTCAATGGTACATGTTCAATTTATCCCACACAGGGATTTGTGCCTTTAATTTAATATGTTTTAAAGGCAATGTTGCAAAGTCATTTATACTCCTTTTCTTTTTAATGATGTATGCAGGAGACTATTATTTTTTTAACATTATTTTGTTAAATATCAGGACATTATTTGCTCCATTTTTCCAATTACGTTGACAGTGTGACCATGAAAATACTAGTGGACATACAAGGATAGAGGTATTTTTCTGAGTTATCATCTAAAACATGTGAGATCTCTCTCCAGACAGAGGGTGGAGGGAAAAAAAAGGAAGACAAAAAGCAGTGCTATAAAACCAACATTACAACAGCTACTTCTTTGGCACTCACAGTAAAGAGACGCTGTGTTTTAAACTATTTGCAAGGTTACCAAGGTCACATACAGGCAGTTTTAAAATAATGCTCAGCATACCGAAAAATTTAAATACTGAAGGCGAACTAAGCCCGTTAATTTCTAATTACTAGTAAGAATGAAGAAGCTGCATTAAAAAAGGAGAGAAAATGTTGCACTTAACACCTCGGATGCAATATGCCAAGGGGATAGAGAGGCAGAGGAAGAGGAGGGGGGAAAAAGCATCCTTTATGTTGCTTCCCTTTCCTGGAACTTTGTTCAGTTACACTCTCTGATCAAGAAATGTTTCCTCTGAATTGAAGACAAATTGCCAAGAACTCTCTAATTATCAGCCTGGCTGCACACACTTAACATTTACAGTCCCACCTTGCTGTTCATGTTTGTAATGCTGCCAGACCTAACACACACACCACAGCTTAGACTCCCAACATGTTACTAATTTCAAGAAGGAACAGAGTTTGGGTCCTCTTCGTTTTTGTCCTGATTTTTCTTTCAGTTTCCAGGGAGAGGCTTTATCAAGGTTTTTATTTCCTGACAATCAGAAGAGCAAGAAACTTATTTCAGCTAAAGCTAAAGTTTTTATACAGCCATGAGTCTGGGATGTTAAGAGAAAAAGGAATATGAAATATCATGAGACCTGGTGTTACTGCAATAAATAGTAAGAACTTATAAGACGGTATGATACAACATTAAACAGTCACGCTTTCCTCAAAAAGAAGAATCCCCAAAGCTTCAAGTTTTGCAGACTTAAAACCTCAGGACAGAGAGCTCACTGCTTTGCCCAAAATCACAGAGTCCATTAAAAAAACCCAAACAAACCAACAAACAAACAAAGCAACCCAAACCCACATAGAATTAAAGATCTTTAGGTTTATCACTTGCTGACTGGTACTCAGAAAATTCTGCACCTTGCTATAGACCTGGAGCTGATATTCCCTGAGGAAATCCCGTGTTTCTTGCTTTAGCAGGCTACTGTAGGCACTGGAAATGCCAAGCACTGAGAAATGGCAAGGGATGAAATCCTTTCTAGCAGAGTTCTGAGTTCCTGCCCCTCTGCAGAGTTCTGAAGGACCTCACACCCTCCTCCCATGAGCACGCCCCAGCTAGGTGTGGTGTGAGACCTCAGAGGTGTCACCTGGTGGTGGCACTAACCCCAAGTGGCACAGGTCAGGCTGGACATGCCAGCTCAGCCCCAGTGGCCATAAATTATCACCCCAGGCACTGTGCCCAGGGGAAAAAGCTGCTCTGGGCACTGCCCAGCACACACAGTGATCCCCGTCTTCTGGGACTTGGGAGTTCACTTGTGACAATTCAGGTGTGTCCTCAGGCTCCTGTCTCAGAGAGCACTAACATTGAACTCAGCAGCCCCTCTATTACAACCAGGGCTTGGGCACCATTGAATGGAAAACAAAAACTTGTTCTAGGCTGAAGAGCGTCACCACAACTTCCTCACGTGCTTCCTCCCTTCCTCACAAATCATTATTTTTTTCTGCTCTAAAATCCTTCTCTCTATTTAAAACACTACACAGTGAAATGTGTTTTGATGCTGCAGTCTAGCAAACAAATTTACCAGTTTCTGAGAGTGTTTTGAGATACCTCTTTCCTCCTCCAGATTCCACAACATATTCACCTTTACTTCAGAGAGGTTGTCAAGGCACTTTATAAATGTGAACAGTAATTTATTTTGCAAATTAAAAAAAAAAGTAAGTAGTCTCATAAAACACTTTAAAAATAATTATGTTTGTATTACAAATTAGTAAGAAAAATCCAGAAAACTTGCGGGAGACTGAAACTAATTATCTCCTTGGAAACAACCAGTAAAGAACGTGGACACCAACATTAAACAATTCCAACGAAATTAGAACAACAACAAGAATATTTAGAAGGACAATTGTTCAAATAATTAAAAAGGAAATGAGATAAATATCACAGGCTGAATACAATACAGAAAGCATAAGGAGCTGAAATTTAAATAAGGGAAAAATAAGGCAAAACCTATTTACTATAATAGCAGAAAAACAAAGTATCAGTGAAACCCTGATTCTCATAGGTAAACAGCCTGACTGATAAGATCCCACTTTTCTTATCGGCAGGAATTGCACCCAAAGGTGCAATCAAAGGATTTCCTATCCTCTGGGTTTGCAATGTGCTGCTTTCTAGTTTGTAAAATTTTTATTGAATTCATATGATAATCTGAACTTTGAATAGTTTCTCTTTGTAATCCACAGAACCTGGGAAACAATTTGTTCATGTAACCAGGAGGGTCCCCATCAACTAACTGTAAGTATACTGGCTACCTTTTGTTTAAAATTTAAAAATTACCCTCAAATTCAGTGGTTTTTGGAAAAAAGAAAAGCCAAAAGCTTAAAATTCATGAGGTTTCAAGTGTGGGAAGGAGCTACTGAAAATCGTGAGCAGTAAAAATCTTCCCTGGCTGTTCACAAGGACTGTCCTTTCTCATATAAAAATCCACTCCTGGTATCTCTTGGACAGACATCCCTCTCAGAACAAGCTTTGCCCACACAAAGTCATTTCAGCACTCGCTTCACCCACACCAGAGGTACCTCCACCACATCAATCTTCACTCACTGCTGTGTCATAAAACCCCTGACTCACCCCTATTCACCTCATCTGTCTGACTCACTGACTAGCAGGGACTGGGAATGTCACCCTGACAAGCCTATTCAATGGAAATCAAAGTGCCTTGCCTAACCCCAATGCTTTATACAGGAAAATCCTTATCATGTCAATGCTTTATGTTTTCTATTTCAGGATGGAAGGAAGAAAGGAGGACTTAGGAGACAATTTGATCTGAAACAAAACACTGTTGGGTTTTTAAAGCAAACCATGCCCCTTCACTTTGGACTGGGTTCACCAATATTCAGTTCCCCAGAGCTGCCAGGACACCTCACCAGAGAATCTGGCTTGTTCTAGAGCTCACCTTTTCCCTGCTGGTACCTTTATTGAGCTCCAGCTACATTTCCACACCACAGCAACCCCTCCAATTAAACTTTGTCTGACTCATTAGACTTTAGTGCCTGAGAGAGGATGTAGTTTGTGCCCAGTCTGAGCCAAAGTAGATAAGGAGCTGAGTTTTAATTTTCGTGAGGCGCTGGCCCCACTTAGGCAGTCACAGTGCAACATCCAGCCTAAAAACTTTTGAAAGTTCAGGGGGTTCTTTTTAGAGTTTTCCACTCTAGGAATAATTTTATTTTCCTCTTAATCCAGGGAAAACCCGAGATGTTGAAATCACGATTTTCAAGCTCCTCCGCATCACTTTGGGTTCCATCCAACTTTTACGCCCTGATGGCTGCTCACAATGTCCCTTAAATGTCCCATCCTTTTCCATCCCTTTTCCCTCCCCAAATGCACCCATTGTCACTTTTCCTACCCCAGCAGGAATTCCTGGGGGTTGAAGAAGCTGCGACCACAGCACCTCAGAGTTAGGTCAAAAGTTAGGTCTAAGTCAAAACCACAGGTACAAATCTTGGTCCCAGCCTGCTGGTAGAGAAGGGAAAGCTGCTCCCCCCTGAAGATTTGGGAAGATGAGTAGAAAGAAGGAGCTGGAGCACAAGGCAAACCCTTAGAGGTGCTTGCTCTGCAGGGAAGCAGATGTGCTTTGGGCCGAACCTCAGCTGGGCGCAGCACGAGGCGAATCCGGCACAAAGAAGAGGCAGGAAGGATGAAGTAATTGCTGATCTTTACAAGCCCTATGTAAAATACCATTCATAATGGTGATGACAGTCACTTTCTGCAGACAGGCACAAAGGGCTTTTTCTTCCATGGCACTCTGACAGTTTAGGCAGGAAGAGAGAGGTGGCTAGTGGAAGCAAATTGTCAGCGATCTGTCACCGAAGAGCAGATTGCTATTCCCCTCCCGAGTTAAGATCAGTCTCTATTGAAACCCAGGGTTCTGTTCATCACTGGCCAGCACCCACAGAGATGAAATTTCTTTATCAGATCTCTCTAAATAACTAGTTGAAGCTCAAATCACTCTGACCTTAGGAAGAGGAGGAGGGGTCGTTGCCAAATTCCAAAGAACAAAGCACGCTGTAAAATAAAGCTCCGTAACGAAAAATCATTAAAGCTATTTTTCTGCATGCAGGCTGCTGTAGCACAAATTCAACCCAATGCAATCAGGAGGGAATTAAGGCAAATAAAATTATTGTAAATAAATTACTACTCTTAAAACTTCTTCGATTATTCTATATTTAGCCACATGTACAAATTAAGAAATTAATCTGAGAAGAAAAGATTCAGTTACACATGAAACGCTGCCACAGAGTACCAGGAGTTTCTGAAAGCAAGGGAAAGTCTCCTTTGTTTTATTTGACTTTGTTTTGATAATCACTTTGCTGTTTACCCAGGTATAATGTCATCCCCTTTGCAGAATACCAAGATCCATGTGGAAAACAGAAATGTCTCCTAATTATTTCCTTCTAAAAGCAAACAAGAGAATGAAATATCTTGTGTAATTTAATTTGAAAAATGCCAAGAAAGTTTGTTCTCTTTATAGCCAAAGTTAAAACAAATTACTTTGGTGAGGGCTGAAATTGGGGGTGGGTGGAGTGCAAGTTTCCATTTAATTTCCAGGTGCACACACACTATGTCTTTAGTTGTTGAAAGGCAGCCTTTCCATGAGAGGCTACAACAAACAGATGAAATAAAAGCAAAGCCTCTGTCACGGGGGCTCTGCCTTTGTTCTGTATTTGTGCAGTGCCCAGAACACTGAAGCTCTGGCTTCTAAGCCAGATATAAATAAACATGGAAGGAAATGAAAGAATAACACGAAAGAAATCAAATACACGGGTAACTTGAAAGAAGAGATAAAACTGTGTTTATGCTGTTTAACCCTTACTTATCTAGCTGGTGATGCTGCCTTAGGGAAAGAAGTAATTTCATTACAAGTCAGCAATATTTCAATAGTCATCTTTGCAGCATGTCAAAGGTAGCACCAATGGAACATTAAGCTCATGTATGTTCATATGGCAATCACAGTCCATAGCCAAGCAGCTCAGTTTCTCCTTGTGGAGCACGGCCCACTTTCACACAGAGGAACTCAGGAGAGCAGAGAGTCAGATCAATACATAGATCAATACATTGAGATTACAAAAATATTGACAAGCAATCCTTTGTGCATGCCAGGGACCATGGCAGCCTTTGGTATCTATATATAGGATCCAGAACCCCAAAATATCTCCTTGATCTCTAGGACAAGAATGAGAGCAAGGTGCCAGCCCACCTGCAGGTCGGGTCCCTGTTGGTGGCCGATGAGCTGCTGCTCACCAAGCCCAGCCCATCAGCCTCTACAAATGTTGTGCCTCAGTGCCAGGACCCCGCCAAGCTGGATCAGAACCTTATAGCACAGCAGGGGACACCTTTCTCCCAAACGTTACTGTTCTTATCCCTTTCAACAGAACCACAGCAGAAAGAAAGAAAAAGTCAGCAATTTTCCTGGATTGATAAAGGTTCAACAGCAGTATAATAGAATTCTCTTGGAAGTGATCCACCATCCACGGAAACAAGACAACATTTAAACTTGCCTAGGTGCCTTGTGTGCACAGGTATTTGAGTGGTGCTTAACAGCATGTGGCAATTAGATACAGTGCTTAAGTGCAGATCTGTGCAGCCTGCTAACCACGATGTGTGGTGATGAAGGAAGGAAAAAGGTGCCCTAAGAACAGTCACTCCATTTCCATTGCACAGGGAACACCAGGAACTGAGCGTGTGAGGTGGATAAACATGGAGCAGATTTTGTGTTTATTAGATTGTCACTTTTCAATTGGAAATAGCAGAAGGAATTAATGGGATAACCACAGTCTTCTTGCATATTTTGTATCACAGTATCTCAAGCAGCACTTTCAGACCTTGCTGCGCTTTTGCAGCTTTGCAGGAAAAATAACATGAAAAGGCAGACAAGAGAATAAAAGCTGGATGCCTTCAGAGAGGTGTGTAGACATTTTCTTGAAAGTATGGCAGGGAAACTTTGCCAGACAATTGTACCAATATTGCTAAGAGCACAGTAAAAATATATTGGTATTGTGATTTGACAATGCTATATTCCTTGACTAAGAAATGTATTCATGATAACATGCAGAAGAGGTGGAAAGAGACACAGTAACATCTGATTTCTCCAGATGACTGGAAACCTACAGAAAGCAAAGGTTAAAATGTCACAGTGTCTTTTATTTTTTTCCTGCAGAGGAACCTGGCAGAGGCACTTTTGTTGTTGGTACAATTGCTGATCTACAACCGACACGAGGTTCCAATGGAGTTATTCCCAAATCATCCATGTGCAAAGAAAGCATCTGTGTTCTGTTTCCACCAGACCATAGCCCCAGCAAGCGAGATGCCAAAGAAAGGAAATGCTACAGCATCATCGCTTTGCATTGGAGACAACAAGGCTATTTCAGAAGACAGCAAGCCTGATATTAGCTCATATTATAATCAAAACAAATCAAGCATGGACAATTTGGATCACCTCACCAGGCGCTAGACACGCAGGAGGAAAATTTGGTGGTAGCCAGTGGTAATATGATTCTGCTGTGCTGTGCTGAATGGCTACATTTGTCATTTAGCATTCCGAGTTCCCAGACTCCAATTCTGCAATGGCCTCTGATTGCTGATTGTTTCTGGAGAAGTAGTCAACAACTTAGCTAAATAAATGATAATACAGTGGCTTTTCAATCTACAGTTTGTATTGGATTCCCAGCATTTGAGATGGAAATACCAACCTGCTTGCAGCTGCTGCACTTGTTGAACAGGAGAGATCAACAAAGAATCAACCCTGGCACTTGTCACCACCCAGTAACAACATAAAAGTGAAGACATACATCCAAGTGTTACATTAAAAAAAAAAAATCCTGCAGAAATGAAAAAAAAGCCTAAAAATCCTGAATCACAAAACAGTGCAACAGGAATGGCTACATCAACATAACCACAGAATATGCTACATAGGAGAAAAAACCCTGACAGGTATAGAATGTATGTTCCTGCATTGATCCCAGATAAAAAAGAGAATTAGATAATTATTTTTGACCTATGGCTAAAGCATAAGAGTATGACTAATCACAATAAAATAATTTATGTAAGAAAAAGAAATAGAACCAAGGAGAGAAGTGAAGACAGGCATATAATAGATGAGAGAGGAGAGTGAAAGATGAAAAAAAGGGTCAGTCAAAAACCCTCACACAGATCTTTTAACTCAGCAAATCTAACGAACATCTTGGAGTTTTCTAAATTTACCAAAGAAGTGTTGCTGAACATCTGAGTTGAAAAAATTTCTAATGCTGAGCCTGAGAAGTACATTACAGGCCCAAATAGTGTGAAGGATGTAGTAGAGGAAGCCAACAAAAAATTCAACAAAATACAAACTGAGTCCTGCAAGGAGCTGGAAGTTTGATGAGATGGCTGCAGCACAAGGGCCTTAATCCATATTTGGTGATACAAGTTTTGAATTCTGAGTGGTGGAGTGTCACATTGTTTGTCTGGCTCTTCTGAAATTCCCACTGCTAGTCTGTGGGCCTCTGATCAGGCAGGGAATGGCATTTTTCTCACTGAGCCACTAAGCCAAAGACCCATCATCGTGTCAGGGGCTGGGAGGAGCTGCTGCTGATGGAGGACGTGTGTTTGAATTAAGAAATCCAGCAATTTTCCCTCAAAAATAGACACATTGGCCCAAATGCTCTGGTTAAATGTGAGTTCCACTGCGCTCTTCCTACCTCGATTTCCCCCGTGGTTTTAATTGAAAGCTGTATTGCTTTCTGTCCATGCTAAAATATTGACTGATTCTGCTGTGCCCTGCTGGAGAGCTGCTGTGCTGTGGCCCAGAGGTAATTGATGGAGAGATCCCCCCGTTCCCCACGCTGGCTGTTCCACGGGGGAACAGAATGTCTTGCTTAATGCCTGCAGAGCGCTCAAGATCCTTAAATGAAAGGCATAAGAGCACAAAATACCATCATCATTAGCTATAAGGGCCACTGCAGAGCAATAGAAAAATATTCCTTTTCCCTGCCCATCTGGGGTTTTTGCACACTGCCTAAGCAGTGCTCCCATCCCCTGCCAGCTCAGAGAGCAGGAGATCAAATCTGTGCCTCTGGCAGAACGGTGCAGAGTGCTAATTACAGAACTACCATCAAGCATCTGCTGCAAAGCATAACTATAACTCCTTGGCATGCACAAATACAGCACCTCTGTGCTCAGAGGACAGTGCTGCAAGCAGATCCTGGGGGCCAGAGCACGAGTGGCCCTCGAGGGAGTGTCCAGGGGCTCAGGTGAAGGGAGGCAGAGGAGCAGGGAAAGGCACCAACCCCTGCTGCATACCCTTCGTGCAAGAGTCACAGCTGCAGGCTCTGCACTCACAGAAATGCATCAGCAAAGCCCTTGGAGCTGCCACCTATCCCTTCCCAGAGCATGGCCAACCACCTAAAAGGGAAGTAGGGCTCTGCTGAGGAATGTACAGAAAGAAACCTTCCTTTATTCCTACCCAGAATTAATTGTTTGTGGGACACTGTGGAGCCTCACCCTGACAGGGGATGTCTCAGAGATGTTTGGTAGGAATTAGTCTTCCCCAAGGCACAACCTCTCCAAGAGTTCTCCCAGCCAGGCATTCCTTGTTGCCACTGCACAGATGTGTGGGCCTGATATTTCTGAGCCTGAGAGGATTTTTAGCCTGCTGGCAGCTGCAAACTTCTTTCCCAAGGGAAAACTTCTCAACAAGGTTTCTTCTCAATACAATCTTGGAAAACAAAACAATTATTCTTTTTCAAAGCAATCTTCTCCAGGTGGTGTTTTTCTGTTTCTCTCGTTTAACCAATGGGATTAGAGAAGGGTTGTTCCTATTCACCAATCATGTTAAGTCTGTATCAGAACACCTTATAAAAGAGTAGTGAGAATTAGACAATAAATCTTTCTATGCTTTTGCCTTATGAAGTATTTTGGAATCCTTTGCCTTTCTTTCGTGTCCTACAGCAGCACAGACGTGTATAAATAGGATGTCTTTGCACCAAAAATAGTATTGGCATAGATAAAGTGCACATTAAGAACTAAAATAAAACTTCTGTTCATATTTGTTTGGAAAAGGATACCCTTCATTCATGCAGGCAGCAGTTACTGACTGCAGGGACCAAGAGTACTCATATACAAAATAAGATGTTTTCTTGGGTTTAGGATTGGAGGGATGCAGATCCCATTCCTTCCAATACAGCTCTCTGTTTTAAAGGACTTAGAAAGCCTGTCTAAAATATCATCCAATAAATCAGGCTTATAAACTGCAAGATGAACTCCAGCAGGCTGGAGTCTCCAGGAGAGTCATCAAATGCTTTCTTGTTCCCAGCTGATGTACATGGATTTGAAAAAGTGACACGGAGTGTGTGCCTGCACTCTGCACCATGGTCACAGGCAGAAATGATGTGCTGGAAACTTTTTGTTAGCATGAAGCTTCTCTAGGTTGCAGCCGTGATGTGCCAGAAAATATGTGCTTCAGTGCCTGCTGGAAATACATCTCCTAGCCTCTCCTAGATCTTTTCTCATCAAAGATGAAACACTTACACCAATCATTGCTATTATTTTAAAACAGTGACACATTTTATGCATCGACACTGAACAGGAACCTAACCCAGACACTGCTTTGCAAGAAAGTAAGCGACAAATGAAGCCATTCATTCCACAATCCAATTTATGTGCTGGCATGACTAACCCTGAAGACAATAATGCCAAAAAAACCAACAACAAACCACACAACAAAAAACCCTGAGAAACCCCCACAAACAAACAAACAAACCCCATAAAATGACTTTGCAGTAGCCCTGTGAGCAAATTCTGTGAAAAATGCAAAAGTGTACCAAGCTGTCTTGCTAATATCTTTACAGTAAAAAGAGAAATGTAGGCACTTATCCACGCACAATGGCATAAGAGGAAGTGTGTATGAAAGACTCATCAGCCTGAAATGGATAAAGGGAGATGAAACACTGCTTTTGATGCGAGGCTAATCAGAGAAATTGGAGGCTTTTTTTGTGTGTGTGCTGCGTTTCCTGGATTTGTTTTGTCTGCACAGCAACACCTTTAGTAATTCAACATTAAAATAAGAAGCTTTCTCAATGCCTAAATTGAGTCTCAAACAAGACTGGCACCCAGAGGGTGGTTGGGCACTGGACAGGCTCCCCAGGGCAGTGCTCACAGCACCAAGCCTGACAGAGCTCAAAGAAGCTTTTGGATGATGCGCTCAGGCACAGGGTGTGACTCTGGGGGTGTCCTGTGCAGGACCAGGGGTTGGACTCAATGATCCTGACGAGCCCCATCCAACTCAGAATTTTCTAAGATTCTACTACTCTGCTGGCTAAAACAGATTCATCTGAAAAGGGTAACTACAAAAATTCTACCTACGAAATGTGAGGAGCACACCAGAACTTAGAGATGCCCTTAGAACTGCATTACACTATCAGTGCATTTAGAAGGGAGGCATTGTGGGAAAATTTCAGTAACAGGTTGAAACTGAAAATAAGGTAAAAATTAGCTTTCTCTAGCTGCTACAGAATTGTTTATTTTTTTCATTCTTGTCTCAAACTTATTTTCACCTGAGCAATGTTAGATTATCTTCCTCTTTGTACGAGGCAAAATAATATTCTTTAATAGAATGTCCTTATCAATATAAAAATGTGGCTCTACTAAGCATTTCTACCATTCAAATCAAAAGTATCAAGAATAGACACCATCTTAATTAGGAAAAAAACCCCATTAACATTAATGAATCAAAATCAGTAAGAAGCACTGGAAGAAAATATTAAAATACAAATACATTTTTCTTCTTTTCTTAGAGACTGTTACTAGTGCTTCCTGAAAGCTCCTGAGTTTATTCTGCTGACATAAAGGTCCTTCCCTTCCATCTTTTAATATTAGATTTTGGGAGATTCAATTGACCACAGCGCTCCATCACCTAAATCAGTCAGCAACATAGCATGAAAGAAGTCAGGAGAAAAAAAGTATTTTAAAAGGTGTTGCTTCCATTTAATCCAGAGATAAATAAATTTGTTACTTATGTCCTCATCACTGACCCAGCTCTACTGCAGACTGCTAATGATGGTACATGTGTGTACATGAGAAACCCAAGAGAGTTAAAAGATCTTCTCTTAGAAAAATATATGTGGGAAATGCATCTGGAAATTGTCTTTGGGACTGCATAGATTTAGAGATGTTACTGTGTTAATTTTTTTAAGAAAATTAACCAGTGATATGTAGTTTTTCCAAACAGACTAGAATAGAGGAAAAAGGGAAAAAAAAAAAAAAAGAAAAAAGATGTAATTGTTTAAAGTATCTCGTAGGATCTCTGCTTGGCAACATGATGTCAAACCCTTAAGGCCACAGACCATATTTTGCTTCAGGTCTTTGGTATTCTTCCAGACACAAGGAATTTATCAAAGCCTGCAGAAACTGTATAAGCAGCTTGACACTGAATCCTGTGAGCTGCTGAGTATTAAGGGAGATCAGTACATCCCTTAAAGTTACTTTTGAGAATTCTTGATTTTCTTTACAGAACATGGAGAAAAGTTGAGTGATTTAAATACAACTCTATTCAGCAAGGAAAAAAACCCCACATAAATAGAGTGTAATTTGGGATTGAAAATTGAACAATTAAGGATTCTTAGAAACATAAGTTTTGAGAAGGACAAAGAAAATTAGCATATTAAATTTGATAAAGAAGGGTAAAATACTCAGAGAACTGGTAGATCATCCACTCACAGAGATGAGATAAGCCTCAAGAAATTCTAGAGAGCTAAGAATTCCTTAAAGAAATTATAACAAAAACCACAAATCCAATATAAAGGAGGGAAGTAAAATTTAATTAGACCCCTGTTGTGTAAATCAAAAGTTCTTCATTGGCTTAATTTTAGACGAAGCTACACAAGATTACTAAGGATGGCAAAAAAAAGAAGAGCTTTAATACATAGGGGGAAAGTGAAGCACACCTTCCTAGCAAAGAATGGAAAAGGTAACAAGAAATCATCCTAGAATACACTAACATGAGGCTAAAAAACATAAAAAGCATTGCCCTTTTCATCGTGAGGATGCCCACAGAGCTGAAGTACTGCTTGCCTTCCTTCTTGGCTGTCAGTCTTCACCAGAAAAATGATGCACAATTGAAGGTGACAGCAAAAAGCTAGAAAAGGGAATAAACAGCTCAGAGAGACTTATGATTTGTTTTCAGATTTCATGAGCCTGATAAACTTCATTTTGGGGAATTTAAAACACCTGAAAGTTGCTGTTTAAAACATCTTCAAGATGTTAAAACATCTGAAGGACTTCCCATGAATGGCTGTTCTTTCAGGATCTCTGGGAAATGGCACGGCTCTAGAAAACTAGAAGAGATCAAATATAAAATGTATTTCTGAGATGGAAAAGAAAATCGGTAGAAATTATATATCAGTCACCTTAACCTACTCTCTGAAAACCTATCAGCACAATCAAACAACTTTTGAGATCTAGCAAGGAAACAGGGACAAGAGAAATTGGGAAGACCAATTCTTATCAAATCTATCCAGTATCATTATCTGGTGACATAACAGGTC
Source organism: Hippolais icterina (assembly GCA_013400075.1). Lineage (NCBI taxonomy): Eukaryota > Metazoa > Chordata > Aves > Passeriformes > Sylviidae > Hippolais > Hippolais icterina. The sequence goes on along the minus strand of VWYN01019614.1, from coordinate 127 downwards.
TTCTGACCTTAACTTTTCTGTGACAGGGAGACTGGGAAATCATGCACTGACTCTGTGCTGCTTATGGGGAAGTCACAAGAAACACCAAGACATTATTTTGCATGTATATATAAATATAAATGTATAT
>VWYN01019612.1:92925-110621 GCA_013400075.1 Hippolais icterina | reverse complement strand
TTTTAGTTTTTTTTAATATAAAACATGGGGAATTTTCAGAAGGCACTAAACCATCATGAAAGTTATATGAGGAGGCCAATATACATTTTTCTACTTCTAGAGTGACCTATCTGCCTTCTAGAGGGACCCCTTTCGAAGTTTCTTCCCAAATTTACCCAAAACTACTAGAATACTATCACTGCAAAAATTTTCCAATTAAGACCTAGTAACACATCATCAAAGAGCTATTTGCATTGTGCATTTATCCAACATAGTTACATAGCTGTTGAAAATATTTGTCAAAGCAGATACCCAGATAATAAAATGTCTTGCAAATGCAATTGCACACATTGTGATAACAGCTTTATACTATGAAAAAGTAAAGCCATCTGCACCAGAATTAAGAACAATACTTCCTCTTGATAACCTGAACTGTCATGGAATTTGCTGAATTATTTAAAGTCACATTGAGTTCTGAGTCTCTGAAAAATTTCATAAATCTTGAAAACATAACTTTAGTTCTTGTCATCACTCCATCTCTCCTTTCCTAACCCAGCCTTCTGAATTCAATTTTATTGAAATCTTTCACTAAATTGAATAGGGCAAATCATTCCTGTATTGTCTGGCATAAACCATGAATTTTCTATAGTAGCTATACTTGAACAACTATGTCTCCATTTGCGGGATTTTTTTTTTTCAATTTCTTTAAAGATTGTACAAAAGAAAATTGTCAAATAAAAGCAATTCTGTCATTTCAATAATTTTCTTTTCATTAACTAGAATTTCTAAGAGGACATTTCCTGGGAAAAAAGTTTTAATCTTTAAATGGAAATGTGGCACCAGTGTAGACCATAACATTATAGACCTCTAATTATAGCACTTCCATTCCCAGTAACAGACCTCAGACTTTTCATTAACCTTACATGGACTTGGGATTAGGATTTTTGAAGCTTGCTTTGTATGGACATGTTTTGATCTGCCAGGAAATTTTGGTTTAGATTAGTTAACAGCAACAGTACCACAGGCAGATGACAGTTAAATTATTTGTTTTAGTTGTTGTTTAACTTTGTTCAATTTTCTTGTTAAACCATTATTATCATAACTTTCACCAATAGTACTAGCCAATAGTCATTCAGTGCAGAATGATCTATGACCATAGAATATAATACATGAGAGCAGTCTTTAAAATGCAGGCACAGGATGAAGCTAGAAAGCCCAGGGTTTCATGCAGGTCATGGATCACCAGTTATTTGCCATCAAAGGAAAGCAACTTAAAGTGATGGGTGAAGAGGTTATGGAGATGAAAAAGACAAAAAAAAGGAACATGTATGAAAAAAGAGCAAGGCATACTGTGTATTAGAAAATGTCTTAAAGTAGTCCTCAATGAATTCTAGGGGAAGTAGGTAGAATTCCTGACCATTAATGCACTACATCCCTTAGCAAAGAATTTGTCATACTGAAAATTTGCTTCAACCCTTCCAACACCCAGATTCTCACAGACTCAGAAGAGTACAAGAAGGGTAAAATGGCAGAAATAGGGACGTAAACTGGAAAGCTTGCACGTATAAGTTTAAATTATTATTGGGAAGTAGCACTGATGGAATACTGGAAAGGGTATGTGTTAATATTGTGACAAATGTAATCCTAATGACATGGTCAGATTCTTAATGTTGTATTTGCACTATCAACAAATTATTGTGTGTACATATTAGCTATGTTTCCTTATCCCAGGTAAGCTGCTTGGGGTCCTTGGTTTGGTATCTAGCCTTTGGGACTTAGTTGTGAATTGAATTCAATCAGGGAAGATCCAAATGGCTTTGTCATGACCCACAGAATTGTCATATTTTAGTACATTTATATATATTTTAGTACACTTATTCAGATTCTCTGAGAGTGGTAAATTGTTATGCACGTGCAAGTAGGAAATACTAGCATTAATGTCAGATGAAATGTTAGTTCAGGGTTCTCCTGCATGTACTTTGTAATATAGTCCTTAATTATAGGATCACAGTCTTTATTTCAGGATTGCCATAAAAAAAGGGAGAAGTAAAGAAAAAAATCACATTTCATTCACCTTATCTATGTAACTTGCTGCTTAGATTCATTAGTCAGAATTTTCATTCAGCCTTCTAAGTATCCTTTAAGTAACAGAGTGGTGATGGTGTCACACTGTATGGGTGAAATCTAGATTCAAAGAGAAGATTAAAATTTTATACATAAATAGCTGCATATGAGTTAAGGAGTGGAATCCAATTGTTTAAATATTGGCCATCAATGCAACTAAGATTACACACCAGCAAGCCTTGTCTTTGCATATGTTTTAAATTGATGTTCCAGCTCACTTAAATAGACACTTGTTTGAAGGATGTCTATGCAAATTCTATTTTTTGAGAGAACATATAGGAAATAATTGTAAATGTATGCATTTTCCTTCTGATTTACATAGAGAATGCTAGAGACATCATTCTATGTTGAAATTCTCTTTTTCTTTTCATGCATTTTCTGTTAATGTGAATTCCTTCATATTAATCTCTGTAAGAACCAAATCTATAAATATGTCTATGTTTTTTTCAGAGNTAGTGGTTATAGTTTTGGGGGTTTTGGGGAGTTTGTGAGAGAGAAAAAAGGGCAAAACAATTGTCATGGCAAATGTATTAAAAAAAAATAGAGAAAACTTCAAATAATAGAAATAGTTACTAATTTTTCAGGTTGGATGGACACCAAAGAGAAGACCTAATTCTGTATGTCCCACAGGAAATGAGTATGCATATTCTGAAGAAGCAACATGTTCTGAATTACAAGTAAGTGAGATGTTTTGAACGCCATATTATGACAGACCTCACACTGAGTGCTTACACCGGACTGGGCAGAGTATATGAGAAAAATTCTGAACACTTCAATTAGACATCTAGTTATCTTGCATGAATAACTCCCAGTATCTTTATTGACTGCCATTAAAAGAATGAAGATAAATATGTGCTTCCATGTCTCATATGTGTTGAAGCTTATCAGTGGCGTACCTTGAACAGAGAAATGTCTCATAGACTCTCAGTTTAGACACATTCACACTGTCTGAGAAATTAGGACAGTATTTTCTCTCCTGGGGTCCAGCCTGGCTTAGTTTTTCATGGTAATAAGCTGAGCCTAGGGTATAGCATCACAAAGCATCTAGGAAAAGTAGAACCAGGCAATCCTTAAGTTATTACATCAGTGGGCTATGTTAAAAACCTGTGAGACAGACAAAAATGATTTTTTTTTTTGTCATGGAAATTAAGCACATATAGTCCCAGCTGTTTATTCTGAATCTTTATGTGAATTTCCAAAAGGTATCAGCTGGCATTCCATTCAGTGACTAAAAGAAACATTTAGTACTAATCTTTTGTTAGAGTCTTCTGTCTAAATTTTCCTCTTTCATGTGAACAGAACTGTTTCATAGGGCCACTCTGATCTTCCTGCATGTGCAGAAACACCATTGCCAGCAATAAGAGTTCTCTGCAAGAAAGAAGAGCAGAATAGATAATAAGTGCTCTATTGTGCAGACAGGAGAGGAGAATTTAGTTTTAATGACCCCATTACTTTCTGCTAGACTGCTAAAAATTGCTGCACTAAATAAACCAGTAGTGTTGCTTTTTTGTCAAATAACTGGAATGTCTTTCATGAAACTTAATTTTTTTACAGACACTTTGTATGGCAATTAGGGCAGCTTAGCAAATTCCTTATTTCCCACTGGACTTTGTAATTCACAACAAACTAATTAATATTTTATCTGAAAATGCTACATACTTTCATTGTTGTTTATTTTTAATTAAAATTAAGATCCTGAAACAGTCAATGACAATTACAAATACATGCAAGGCATTAAATATGACAATTTGAATTTTTAATTATTAATTATCACATTGACATGGTAATTATTTCTGGCAAAAACACAAGTTACTTTACTTAAATGTTAATGTAACTATGCTACACATTTTAACTACTGAGAAAAATTATGTAGTGCCTTTGCAGAATTTTAAACCTTAGAGAGAACAATAGTACAGGAGATTTGTCTTTTGAAAGATCAAGATGTTCATCATGAGTAAATTTTATATTGAAGTAGTGGAAGACAATAATGCACTTACACTATAGCAGTGAAAATAACAGAAGACAAGTTTTAAAAGCTTTTCAGGAGCCAATCCAACTATGTGTTTAAATATTAAAAAATGCACCCTTATATAAAACAGAATGAACAAGATGGGCATCTAAATGTATCCCTAGTGGAAAGTAATTTTTACAACAAGATGTGTGCTAGAACTCTCTTAACATCAGTTGCAACATGTAGCTGTCTCAAAACCATAATAAATTTACTGGAAAGCCCAAGGGTTTTTTTATTAAGACACCAAATTGAACATCACTGCTTTTTTTCCCCCATTGCTTTAGCAACAGAAGTTAAAATCCAGTTAACATTTTGGGCTTCAGGATCATGGAAGAAGCAAATTAAAATGTGAAACATTCTATAATCTGATTGTTTCTGAGTTTAGCTTCTTTCCTCATAGAATGTAAAGAAATAGCCGCCTGGGGAAAAAAACCAAAAAGAACTAGAAGTCTTGTTCTGACACAAATAAAAAGAATGCAAGCAAATGAAGTTCTTTTCCTCATAAGCATGAGAGGCATTGCATCCTATGATAGATATATCCTAAATAATAAAGACAACAGAAAAATTCTGCAGTTACTTGGTTGTGACTTCACAGTTCTGCATGTATAGTTTAATACGTGTTGCTGTCTGGAACATAGGTTTGCCTGTTTTTAACGGATGGCAGCATATGGTCAATCTAATTTATGACCATTTCTCAGGACCTTTTACATCTTTTCAAGCCAAAAAGTGCATGGTAACATTACTTGGGACTGCTAGTAACGGTGTTTTAAAACATACTTTTCACAAACTAATTTTGTGATTGATTCTATCAAAGTTTATTAGAATTTTTTTGTAAATGCTCTTTGGAGTCAGCTTTATATCCTGGCAAAGATGCCAAAGACTTTTCAAAGTTGTACCTATTTTGTATTACATGTTTGTGATGACTTTTTATTTTTCCCTATGTTGTTGAAAACAGAAATAGAATTTCTCACTTGTTCATGTGTACATGAATATACCCTCAGATTTTATATGATGGTTTTTAAACTGTGAAATTATTAAAATAATTATTTTGGTGATTGAAATTATTACATTGGCAGTTTCTGTATTCTTTACAGGAAACATTTTCTCTGTGAACTCCATTGTTTTATCAGGTTGCAAAACCTTGGACATATAATCTTCTGGAGAATGTCAGTAATGTAAAATTTATGCTCTGTGCTTTGTGCAAATTCTGCTGTTGGAGCAGTCAATGGGGAGAAAATTTTATGGTGTATAAGCTTGCTGACAGTGGATTAAATACTGAAATACATTGCAAAAGAGTCTAGCTTGATTTATTGTGCTTTACTATTTTCAGAGCAAATCCTATTCCTTGGCTGAAAACAAAAAGGATATAAAAATGCATCAACTCCAGATTGTCTTGATAAATGTCCTTAGCACTTGTAACATTCTGCTTTGGCTGAACTGAAAAAGGAGAGGGACCATGATGTTAAGAATTTCTATAAACTATTTTTTTACTCAGACTTATGGTTATTCCTACCAATATCAGCTGTTTGGTTCTCTAGAAAGGAAGTAAGAATGGTTTAGAAGGATTATACAGCCAAAGGGAGGAAATCAGAGAGGGAAATAGGGACAGAAGGAACGATGGAGAAAACGAAATTCAGACTGTCTGCTAGATAAAATTTTAATATTTACTCAAATGACAGATATAATAGTAAGGTTCAGTTCTAATAGATTTAGATTTTGGCCAAGTCTTTATTTCTTTTGAACTGTATTTTGCAGAAAAAAAATTAAATTCTTTCATTTTTTGAGAATTGAAACTTGTCTCAGGAACTTCAGAGAGGAAAACCACTTCCCATAAAATTTTGTGTAACTCATAGAATCAAACACAGTGTTCCCAGTATAGAAAGAGAAATTGAACAATAATACAGAATAACAAGAGGAATTTTCAAACCTTAAAGATGGGTAATTAATTCCAATCTTAAAAACATTTTAGCACATAAGAGGCGTTTTCCAGGAATGAAAAATATACTTTAGATTGCAAGTTTTCAGAAAATGCTGAGTCAATCTTTGTAGAATTTAAAAAATTTCTAAAACTCTGGAAGATACAAGCATGAAAATTAGAACTAGATTTAGGCAACATGGTGCTTTTGTCTGAAGTACATGGAGTTTAATTTTGACAGTATATATGTCAATGATTTTCTAAAGAGCTTTCATTCAATGTTCCAATCTTCAATCAGAAATAGGACATTTTTCAAATAAAATCTTGAGTATAATAATACTTCATCTATTTTTGCCTTATATGAAGGAAGTAAATTTTAAGCCATTTCTGTTTAGAGAAATCTCCTGAAACTCTTTTGGTGTAAAACCTAATAATTTATAGCTCTTACTTTCATCACTGCAGTCTCACTCCTAGCCTGTTCAGCAAGTATTCTCCCCTAATACTCTGCAGAGGTCTTCAGATCATAATAACCTGGGACATTTCCAGTTCTTGGCCTGTACATTTCTTCTTGAACATAAAAACATAAGGTTAAAAGTACTGGGTTAGATCAACATCGTATCTCTGATAGCAGTCAAATGTCAATCTATCATGAAATGCATAAGGAAAGGGGAAGCACATATTTTCCTCTAATAATCTTCATCCTTGAAAAGATTGTAATTTCTCTATATGTACCTGTGTAACCCAAAACTTTTCTTTTTCATAAGCTAACACAGCATTCCTTTGAATTATGTAAACTTTTGTGAAACAGTTCCCCAGTGTCACTACACGTTGTGTGTGTGCAGGAGAAAAACCAGTGTTCTTTGTCCCATCTCATGCCACCTTCTGATCTTTCCTGCCTATTGTGTTTAAACACAAAGAACAATTCCTGTGAAAAAAATGTTTCTTGTCCTCCTTATTCTATATATTCTACTGATATGGCCATGAATTGTTTTTCGTGTTAACTCATCTTCAAAAGAGCAAGGGTGTTCATCTCTTGTGGTTGGATAATATTCAGAATATGTTAAGGTTATGACCTCAAAAATACATTCAGTGTTGAAGTCCTGTTTGAAATGATAAGCCTTATATATGCAAACACAGTTTAGACATTGAATTGTCTATGGATTCATCACAGGATGGATTATGGGGTAAAAAAATCTTTGTAGCTTACAGACCCTCTGGCATATAAGTCCAAGGAAAACCCACCAATAATGGGAATAAAATTCTGTAACTCTTTACACGATAGCATTTTTAAAATTGCACAGGTTATTTTATGCTTTACAGATTCTATACCTGCATTGTGTGATGTCTTTTCAAAAGAAAGACCTTCAATAATTCAAGTGCAGTTTTTTGTTAGGACATGTCTTAAGAATAAATTTAATCTAATGACAGTGGTTAAGAACTGATTTTTTTAACTGATTTATATTAACTTATTTTTTACTTTTTAAATATGTTGTAGAAGAATGGGATTCAAATTTTTAAACAATTTAATCTTTTTTTAAACAAGAATTTTCTAAGAAGACATACTATCTACCTTTAATTCTGAGGTATTTTTGTTATCACAATTTTGCTAAAAGCAAGTGCTTTTGGAATGTCAAACTACAACAGTAGAATGATTCAAAAATATTATGCCATGTGTAGTTGGCAGACCCTGCTAGGATGCTCAGCACCCACCAAAGCCACTCATTTCTACAGATGTACAGGGGAGAGAAGATATAACAAAAGGTTCATGGGTTGAGGTAAGGAAACGGAGAGATCACTCACCAAATACTATCATGGGCAAAGCAGACTCAAATTTGGGATATTAATAGAATTAATCACTAACAAAATTAGAGCAGGATAATGAGAAGCAATATAAGTATTAAAAATACCTTCCCTTTAGCCCTTCCTCCTCAAGCTCTACCTCTTGTCTCCCAGCAGCACAGGGAGACAGAGAATGGGTGTTATGCTCAGTTCATCACACGTTGTTCCTGCTGCTCCCCAGGGAGAAGAGTCCTTCCCTTGCTCCAGCGTGGGGTCCCTTCCACAGGAGACAGTCCTCCACAAACCCGTTCAACGTCCCACAGCCAACATGTCTCCATGAACTGCTCCAACTCTTTCATGAGGTGCAGTCCTTCAGGCACAGCCTGCGTCAGCATGGGTCCCCTACAATGTTACAAGTCCTACCAAGAAACCTGCTCCAGCATGGGCTTTCTAGGAGTTCACAGCCTTCTTTCAGGAATCCAGCTGCTCTGGCATGGCATTTCTGAGGAGATCATCTTCTTAACTGATAAAGCACACTGTATAGGAACTTAAGGATTATTTTACACCTTCATCTGTCCCTGTGTAGTTGAAGCACTGTACCCCAGATCTCAAGGGACTGCAAGTGAAGTCAGGGATTTGATGATCTGTTATGTTTTTTCAAATTTCTGTATAGTAAGCCCTCATTTCTTTACCACTTTTGCATATCTTAAGCGAGTAATCCTTATACAGATTGTTTATGTGGACATAAATGGAGTAATACCTTTCTGCCCAATGAAGCCTTTGGAGATAAAATTAATCTCAGCTATCTTGGTGCCTGTGTAAAAGCTAAATTACAGATGTTGTCCTTTAAACTGTAGAATCAAAATGAATACTTGAAGTGAACATTCCTAAGTTACATTATTTGCATGAATTAGGAGTTCAGGTGAAATTGACCAGATGAAATGTCATAAAATAGACTTGTAGGTATTAAGTTTATATGAGAAGAATTCTCATCCTAGGAGCTGCTAAATTGCTGTGAATGGATATTAAGTGAGGTATCCTACCTTTAACCTTGCATAAGCTCAACTTTACTGACCTAAATCCCTGCCTCAGGCTGAACATAACACAGCCTCAACCAACACCCCAAAACCACCATGTTACTTTGAATATGTCAGACATAAGACATATATATGTCTGACCCTTCCCTTTCTTTTCCTTTCCCTGTCTACACCTGCATCCCATACAAGTATTATATGCTGCCCCATGACCACCTGCTTTATGGTAGACTGTGCTAGATGTAGTAGTTTGGGATGATCTATTTTCTGAAAATAAACTATGCCTGGAAATACTGGCAGCTGAAAATATCATGCTACTGTTTTCTGGCATTTCTCAGTATAAGGGACCTTACAATCGAAGAAGACTCTGTTCTTTCCTGAGATCTTATTTACCAATGAGCTATTTACCCACTATCTCACCAATCAAACCCTAGAACCCCAGAAGAAATGTAAGTTCTAAAAACTACATTTTGATTCTAAGTCCCTGTTTTAAATGAGTATGCATAAGTATTCAAAGCATGCATATGCTAAGCAGCCCAAATGTTTTCTTTGTAGAATACTGTTGAGGTCTTTACATTCTCTGAATATTTATTGATTCTGTGCCAGTCTTTCATTCCTCAGTAGCAGATAATTTCAATAAGATTTTTGAAACCCAAAATAATTAAATGCAGTACATTTCATTGAAAATACACCATAAGATCTTACATTTTATTTTTGTCAGCATTGCAGAGAGCTTTTCACATGCCTTACTTTTTCTGGCATTTAAATATTCTTGAACATAACGGGGAATTCTTCAGAAAATTATCCAGCTATAATGTTCTACAAATCTTATGCATAATATTGTGCTAGATTGAGAGTTTCTATTCAAATGAACAAGAGCTATGGTTTATAATTATTTTTCGTAGAAATAGAACCACCAATGCTAGGCATTTGAAGATTCAGAAGTCAACAAACCATTATATTTGGTTGTAGGAGTATGAGTTTCTGACATATTGTGAGTGCCTACTGAACTGCTGTTCTGATGTAGCGCTCAAGATTCCTACCATTGCCCTCAGCAAGGATTAGTCATTAGTTCATCATTGTATTAAAATTTAAAATGAAATAATTGACAATTATCATGTAATCTGTGAAATCAAGTTTTACATAATCATCCAAAATGAGAGAAAATAATTTTTGCTTTTTTTTCCTATAAAAAGATTCTGATGTTTAATTACAAAAATTGCAAGAAAAAAGCTTGCCCCACCCCTCTCCAATTTCTGTCGGAAAAGTAGAAGATAAAAAAAATTGTAAGTTTACAGTAATATATAAAACTGTAATGAAATGTATATGAATAAAAACACATATCTGGGAAACACTGCTTTGTTTTAGCTTAGGAAAGATTGCATGTAGATGGCAGAAGGAAGAAGAGAAAAAAGAGATTTCCCAATAAGTCTTTAAGCAAAAAAAAAAAGTGAAGCTCTCTTTTGTCACGCACTATCAGTTAGAAGCAGAAGCAAAGAAAAGCTTGTCTCTTGCATAAACGTTAAGCAAGAATAATCACTGAACAGTAGGCACTTACTAGGAGAAGCAAACTTTTTGAGAGCTCTCAGCAGAGAGATTAAACACTGAAGAAGAAAATAAAAGTAAAAATGAAGATTGTTTTTTTGGTTTTATATAAAAATTATTGGCCACATAAGGAATCCAAGAAGGTTGTTAATACATTTGACGTCATGGTTATTAAAAAAAAAAATAAATTATGTGTTTTGGGATTTTTTCCCCCTAAAATAAAATGCTCTGATATGAACAGGTTTCAAATACAGTAAGTTGTGCTGCAATGGGGCCCTGAATAGGTGAATGGCACAGTGTGGTCATGCTTCAATGTTTGCAAATCTAAGGAACTTTTTTTGTGGTTTTGTGTAAATGACAATAAGAATTTTTTGAAAGATAATGCAAAAATAGTACTTATACTAATGAATTAATTGTTAAATCACAAAAATATCTCTTGGGTAGCTGGGGGCTGTGAACTGACAAGTAACCACTCAGAATCAAATTTAGTAGATATAAAGTCCTGTTGGTTCATTTAATGATATAATTATTCTGTCAAACCAAAAAGTTTAGCAGCTCCTTAAAGTGCTCCAATTTGCTTTGTAATACAAAAAGAACATTTAGCACCATGCTGACATTTAAATGTCCAGACATGAAGGAAGGGCTGAATTTTTTTTGTTAAAAAAAGGCAAATTTAATTCGGTACATTAATCACTGAAGACTTGACAGTCTGAGTGATTTTCTAAAGACAAATGATTCTTAAACTTTTTTAGAGAGAGATCACAGTTGTGGTCGGGCCCCAATTCTTCCCACTTCCCAGTTTCTCTGATTATACTTCTCAAATGTCAGTCTTTTTGCCTTTATCTCTTCTCAAGTTGAATCATACAATTCTCCCACTGTTAGACTGAACAGTGCCCTGTATATCAGCTGTACCAATGTGCCAAATCCTGAGGGCTTTACTACCTGAGGGATTTGACTTCTCTGAACTATGGGCAATGATGAATATGCCCAAGTACTTTTCTCAATGCAGAACATTTTTTACTTTTAAAAAGGTGAAAAAGCATCATCTATGACAAAAAAAAATAGAAGTTTTTAAAGTCTATGCATTTCTCACCTAGGCCATTCTGTCCTTCATAATGAGTTATATAAAGTTAATATTCTGATAGCAAACTTAATAAATGAAAACCAAACACTGCCACCAACTAAATCAGATAATTTCCCCCCATTTATAAGTAAAAACTACAGGCTTTACATTCCTGAATCCCAGGAAGTGTCTGGACTTTCACAGTTTAGCTAGGAACCTCAGAGAACTGAGCAGACTGTGATCGCTGAGTGCATAAATACAAGCCCACATGTACCTAAGATTAAGGGACAGTGACCTTCCCAGGCCCTACATCTCCCCATTGAGCAAACCAAGATGCTGAGGACTCAGTGACAATGACCAGCTCATAGCTTACAAGAGATTATCTCCATTAAATTTAGCACTCAAAGTGACCTAGGAAGGAGAAGCATAACACAAAAGAATTTGAGCTGATACATAGAAGACTTTCTATATAACTATTGCGGCTCTGATACTAATGAGCCTTTTGTCCATTAATCTGTATTGTGTCAGTACTGCTATAACAGGTAAAATGACAAATGACAAGACTGATTTGTTTGGATTTTACTTTATCCATTTGTGCCATATTGTACAATTTCATGACCTATTCTCATTGCATAGCTGACTTCCTAACTCCTTGCTGGACTAAGCTTCACACCTTATCACTGTAGTCAAACTTGGCTTTGTAATAAATTCTAATTCTTACTATCATCTACAGGCATGAACTCTCCATTCTCAGCCTGGGCATATGAGCTACTAGAGAATTCACAGTCACACAAGCCAACAGGTAGAACAAGAGAGCTGAGTGGCCAGGGAGTTTGAAGGTTTAAATACCAGCTAACAGAGGAGAGTAAGGTCTAGAGCCAGATACTGGAAGAAAATGAGTGACTGGAGCCAACTACAGGGGAGTTTGACTATATATTGACATCTGCATGTAACCATTAGTAAACTTCAACCTAAGTCAGCTGATGAGAAGTTCAGCACCTGGAAAATAACCAGGTTCCAGGCATTGATATTAGATGAAGTAAAAGTCCACACTAATTTTTTTTTCTTAAAGAAGAAAACATCTCTTTGGCAAAATTAAACCAAGATCTCTAGAATCATTATTATAATGGTTGTAGTTTTAGGAAAAAATTACTTCTGGGGTTCTTATAAGACTTGGTCTCTGGATACAGAAACAATATACTAGAAATGTACTTTGATCAGATAAAACCTGCTTAAGAATTCAAAGGCCTGTTACGTCAGATGTAATAGTTCAAGTTAATAAGCTCCTTTCTCCCTTTTATACACTGTTCACAAGGAATGCTTTCATTTTAATTAACAACATTTACTGAACTGGAAACCATGTGCATTAAAAAAAGTATTGTACTGTAGATGGCACTAATTTTATTCTTAGAATCAAGAACAAGATAAATCTGCAACCACCTATATGCTCATCACTAATTTTCAAGCTATATCTACTCTGTAGTTCTGATAACCCAGTCTAATTTTAATAAAATCTTGAACATCAAATTTAGGATATAGAATTAAGTACATCCTGATAGCTCAGTGATTTTAAACCGTTTCATATAGTTTGGTCTGCCCAGGTAGCAATAAGAATTTATCTCTTTCTCCAGAGGAAAGTAATGAAATTGTAAGACTCCTTTACATATTTTATAAATCAGTGATGATTACCTGATGACTTGTTAACAGATAATACGGGAAATCCTAAAATAAGCATTATGCTTTCTATACTCATAACATTTTCATAATTAATTCCTGTGGATGTAAAATAACCACAGAAATGATGTTTTATTGTTGATGTGCCAAGATAAGGAAGAATCTGTCTTTAATGTCGTAAAAGGACTAGTTAAGAAGGCTTAAATTAATGCCATTAAAAGGTGCTAGATTAGACAATAAAATATTGACTCATTCAATTCTTAATGATATAATTAAATAGTCATTTACTCACTCATCAATAATAGTGAAAATAGGAATAATTACAATAGAAAAAGTACAGGTGGAGAAAAGTAAAAAGGAGCAGTAATACACATATAGAAAACATTAATATACTATTTTTATGCAAATACTGCTTAACCTATTAAAACATTGCATTAAATTTATGGATTTGGAGGTAATACAAAGTATATGGTAAAAAATTATTTGAAACAAACAGATGAGAACCATTTGTTGGAGTCCAACAGGTTAAGGATGTAATTCATCTTTATCTATTTCAGGCATACAAATGCAGCCATTTAATTCCAATTCTCTAGTCAGTAGAGAGACTTGAACCATGCAGAAGGTATTTTACCTCTTCTTAAGGTAATTGAATAACAACCTTAGGGTGAAGCAGCCTTTTAAAGACCTAATTCTTCACTGACTGTAGAAGAAGTCTAGATTCTTTTCTTTAGCATATATGGCTAAATATTTAGATAGCTTTATTAATAAAGATGAAATGTGATTGAAACTTGAATTGTGGACAATATACCTAAGTAGCTGAAGAGGTAGAGTGGCATATTGTGGTTCACCACAAATACATGCTAGGGATCATTGAAATATTAGAGCACATCAGAGTACTTATTCATACTTATTACCTGAAGTAATTTAGTATCTTATTGGGATAATTTTTCTTTTCTTAGAAGCTGTTGTATTGGAAACATTGTAGAGTTCATATCTTTTAAATCATATTAACACTCTTTTCATTACATGAGGCTAAGAGCATAACTTCATAAAAATATCTGGACTTCTTCTTTTCTTCTCCTTCTTGTATTTTTTTAAACCACTTTCTATAAGCTGATTAAATTAAGAAAAGATTAGAATTATAGACAGAGGGAAATATCATATCTAATAGGGTCTCTTAATTATATTGAAATTCTAATGAAGAAAATCTAAAGCTGCAGATTCTGGTGTTTTATTCCACAGACACTTCACACAAGTACTTATTCCAAAACAGTGAATTAAAGCTATTCATCTTTTTTTAAAAACATATTTTCTTCAGTAATTTCAAATGTGCTAGTCATTTAAGTAATGCAGCTTTAATAAGTTTCATTTTGTTTGTGAGCCTTTCCCACAAATCTGTTTCTGTCTCCTTCTTCAAGAACAAAAGATGTCAAAATAAAGAAGTGTAATATTTTTGTGATATGTGACAGCATGGAAGAGAAAATATATGTGCTATATATTTTGGAAGTTATTTTACATATATTTCTTGCATTTGCTCCTTGAGTGCTCGAGTATTATGTATTTTAAGACAGTCCTCTGTGGAGGTGATTTAATATTTCCAACCAAAACATACTTCTTTCTATAGCAATTATAATTTCCTGCTTTATTTTATTACTCAAGCTATAATAGCATATCAGTTTTAAACGTATACTTATGTATATACATATACACCTAAGTATATATCTGTATATACAAAGACATATTTTAAGACATTTTCTTATGCTTCTGTTGCATACCAAAAGGTTTTATTTTTTCTAGATGTTTCTTGAGAAATTCCTTAATACTTGATCTTATTTCTATTTCACTGAATGCCAAATTTTTCATTTGGTGCTTATGTTCTTTTAGTCCTCCAAATTCCCTGGCAAATATTACCTTCATAATCAAATACAATTTTAGGGGTTAAATTACTTAACATCTATAACAAATAAATAAAGTCACAGTGTAGCAAGACTTGACCAGAGCTCACTTTTCACCACAAAGACGTCTGGTTTTATGTGTTGTTCTGTGATATTTAAACTCTTTCCATCAGCTGCTCCTTAGGTCCTTAGGTGGTATGCAGAACTAATTTATTCTATTCATCTTCCATGCTTGACACGCCCCATCAGCACTCAATATTTTTTTTTTTGCTTCCTTCAAACTTAAAATTGACTGAATAATTTGGAATAACACACAGATTAAAAGCAACTAACATATTCTTTATTTAAAAACTACTTTTCTGCTAGTTTCCTGCATGGCAACAATCTAACCAGGGGTTAGACTCATAGAATGGCCAAGTAGCCATTATGTTTATAGTTTATTAAGTATTTGTATGATCAGGTCTTCCCCTGGTTCTGTAAAGTACATTGCAGATTATGTTCAGCTGCAAAGAAGTTTGGGAATCTCTGACTATAGAAGAAATAGTGTTACTCCCTTTACAAGAATCTCTTACAGTTAGAGCAGCTGCCTGGGAAATCAGAGGCTTGTAAGGAGTATCTTTACCTTTCCTATCAATCATGTAGACACATAGAAGACCAAAGTCATAGCTGGGAGGCCTATATTATCTTAATCTGCTATGTCTAGAGCTCAAGTTCTATGGTGAGCTAAAGACAGCAGAATAATGCAGCAAATGCGTCCATAGTACATCCCAGAGTGATTTAAAGAATGCATTAACTGGCTCAGGTAGCCCATGGAAAGTGTACATGAATAGGTAAAGGTCAAGCTGTATTTGACTTTTCTGTCCAGCTCCCAGAAAGTGTTTCAAGATAACAATAAGTTGTATATCCCAGAGGGAGTCACAATACAATATATTTAACTAGAAACAGGGTATCTCTTATAAGATTGATCTCTGCTTTTACACCTCCCAGATCATGGTTTTAGTAAAGCAGCCATTACAACTGTTTTTTACAGTAAGAAAGGGAATCTTAGATTAACACATTTTAAAAGGTAGCAAAGGACTCATGAAAGACTGCCAAGGAAAGCCAAATGCTATTTGATCACAGGCTTTACCATAAGCTGTATTAACAGACCATCAAAATACTTAAGACTGATTATTGGGGCTTATCACTGGATGCCCTTCTCAACTTGTTATGGTAGCTTGTCTTTGAGTTAGCATCGTACATTATAGCTTATCTTTTTCTTTTTAATTCCTCATAGAACATATAGTGTCTTCATTATAAAATATTTAATTAAGGGAATAATTTTAACATAATGATTTCCATTTATCTCAATGAATCTGAACTAGTATTTTTTGAGAACAGTGTAAAAGGAAAGATCTACTGAATGTGCGTAACAAACTAGTTATGACAGTTAAAGCATGGCTGCATTCAGTGCAAATTTAAATAGATGCCACTTCAATGCAGGAACAATTCATCAAAATTTGCAACTTTTTATTATTACCAGTATTAATAAGGGCATTTTCTAGACTTCGGGATTTCATGGAACCTAAAATATTTGGATTTTAGTACTCTACAATGTTATCATGAAACAACATGCAAAATAAATTGCTGCTACTATTTAAAAGTTGTTAATAATTGCCTGACTATAAAAATCTGTGCTAAATATTTTACACATAAACAAACAAAAGAATATGTTCCAAGTAATGGAATTGTTTGTGACTTTAATATTGTATTTGCACTTTACTCCTATTTTTCATTTGTAGTACCATTCACTGCTGAATTTCTGAAAAGGTATTTCAAGTAATTGTTCAGAAGTTTGTTACAAATATGCTCGTTACAGCAAACTCTTGATTAACCCAATACATAAGAAACATTCTAGAGAAATATGAGTCTTATTACTTCTAAGAAGTGAGACTTTGAGGAACAAAGTTCCACAATGACTGACTAAGGAAATTATTTTATATAATATTTTAATGATCTTGGAATTAAACCACAAGTGTGTCTGTAAAATGTGCTAATGACAAGACAGGGAAACTTTGAATGGGAGTCTCAGAGAAACTCCATAGCTGTGAGCACAGAAAAAAAAATAATTTAATGATACAAAAGACAGATTCACAGAAGCATATAATATCTCAAATTGGAAGAGATGGTGGGGATCATCAAATCCAACTCCCTGCTCCTTGCAGGAGTACCTAAAATTAACCCAAACTCCCAGATCTGCTTCCAGAGGTATTCTTTCCAAGCTCTCATCCCCCCATTTATGTGTACAACAAGGATTATACAATTTTAAGTGTAGCATCTGGCACTTGCTCTTATTCAATTTCATAGTTAGTGACTGAAGGTCTGTAGTCTATCCAGATCCCTCTGAAAGGCTTCTACACTTGAGGGAGTTCATGGTACCTACTAATTTTATATTGCTGGCAAAACTAATGTGCAATTCTTGTATCCAGAATATTTATAAAAATATTAAAGAGGACTGTGCTTATAAATTAAATCTTTTGGCACCCCACTGATGATTGCCACCATCCCAATGTAAGAGCCAAATGAATTATCTGATTGCTTATCAAATGTATTATGGATTTGTCTACCTGTATGTTGGACATTAATCCTGAAGATAGTATGAGAGAGTATCAAAAGCTTTGTTAAAATTTAAAAAAAA
>VWYN01019612.1:0-92862 GCA_013400075.1 Hippolais icterina | reverse complement strand
AAATCCACATCTTCTGGCTTGTTTTCAGCTAGTGGAAAGATCGTATTGTAAAAGGGAATTAAGTTGGTTAAGCAGAACAAACTTGTGAATCCATGCAGGCTATGACCAATGACTGCATTGTCTCTCAAGTGGTTTTCAATAACTCCTGAAAGAACCTTTTCCAGAATTTTACCAAAGACTGAATGAGACTGACAGGACTATTAATAACCAGGGTCGTCCTTCTTACTCATCTTGAACACTGTGACAAGCTGTACCATGAAGGAATCATAACAGGAATCTCTGAGATAACTTAGAGGGCACAATGGAATGAAAAGAGTTAAAAACCCGCAGGTTCTGGTGGTCAGTTGTAAGGATGATGTAAAACAAATGGTAAATATCTTTTTAGGACAGGTCAAGATATGTATGTTCAACAGAGTCAAAAACTTTTACTTCCATTGTACAAGCACAGTGCCTCATTTCAATGACTATTGGAATTAGGTCATGTGTAAAGGGAAGGCACAGTCAAATTATTAGTCACAGAAACTAGTAGATATTCTTGAGGGTAGCACTGTCATTATGAGAGCAAAGAAAAGTTGGAGGAATGAGCTGACAAGGACATAGAGAAATTCAACAAGGACAAAGAAAAGCCCTGCTCTTGGGATGTAAAATCCGCTGAGCAGTAATAAGAGCTGGGGACTGGATAAAAGCTGAACATCAGCCAGTAGTATGCCTAGACAGCAAAGATATCCTGCAGAATCCTTGGATGAATTTCTGGGGACACAATCAGAAGATCAGGGGAAGTGATTATCCTCCTTTACTTGGCATCCCTCATCTAGCTCCTTCATCCTCTTTGGGGCTCATAATAAAATAAAAAATATTTAAAAAAAAAATTAGGAAAATTCAGCAAACAGTCAGCAAGATAGTATGGACATTGGATAATGAGTCTGAGACTAAAACCAGAGAAGCTCAGACTGGCTATAAGGAGAAAAGTGTTATCCCCTTTAGGACAGTGGAACAGGTTGCCCTGAGAAGTTGTGCGGTTTCTATCTAGATTTTTAGAGGTTTTGAAGACCAGGGTGGACACAGCCTTGAGAATTTTGGTCTGATCTTGCAAATGGCCATGCTTGGAGCTGGTGACTGGACTCTAAATTCCTCATGTCCCAGTCTGAATTATCCTTTGATCTTAATATGAAAAAAAAAGTAAGTAATTATCCACATACACAATCCAATTTTTACAATAGAGAGCTCTCATAGAGCTTACTCATTAGACAAGAATCAGCAAAAATGTAGGTAGGATTTCTGAGGGGAAGTATTGGATTTAGAGTGCTTGTTTGGTTTTTATTAAATTTTAATCACTTAATGAAGAATGTGTTTGCATAACTTTTTTCACTGAAATACTAAGATATAGTCTTATTTCTATATTCATTTGCCTTTTTCAATGATCAAAGATCTAACTAAATTTTCTGCAAGTGTTTGAAAGTATTTTCTATCAGAACAACCATTAATATATTTAGATGTGAAACCCACCCAAAAGAACCACTCAGGTATGTAAGATCTTGGCAACATCTGCCCTACTCTGTCTCAATAGATGAATAACATATGATCTGGGAAAACAATCCAAGCACACATAATTCTTATGCGGGAAACTTACTGAAAATTCAGACAAAGCAAAGAAATGCTTTCTCTCTGGCAAAGAAACAAGAGAAAAAGACATGAACTCTTAAAAGCTTTATGTCCTTATAAGGCATCTAAGGCAGGAGGCCAGAAGGTGGTAATGACCCAAGCAGTGATCAGTAATTGACCTTGGATGTAGAGAAGGTCAGACTGTTTGGCTTTGGCTCAACTCATCAAAGAGGCCTGTGGCAGCTTATGTAGAGCATCTTGCTTTGAAAGCAATAAGTGGAAAATTGAAAGCAATACAAAGAAAAGTTATTTGAAAGCAATTTTGTTTGTTGCAATAGTTGCTTGAAAGCAATAAATGGAAAATTGAAACAGAAAACAATAATCCTACAGAGGTTAAAAGGCACATATAACTGTAACATTGTACCAAAGGCTGAGGACTGAGCCCAAGGTAGAATCATTACACATTAAGCCAGTCTGGCAGCTAGGACTTGCGCATCTAGTTGGACAAGTGAGCATCCTAGTTCTCTTAGTCATGTTGTTAGTTACAGTTGGATTGGATGGTGCGGGATTTTTTTTATCCAGAACAGGCATGAGCATGGGAGTGTGCTTGTGCTGAAAAGAACTTTCTATCCATCCCCAACAGTCATCCTTATCACTAAAAAAATGTTAAATTTTATGTCTCTTAGTGATTTTGTTGTCATGCTGTTGGATGCTTGAAGACATGGCAATGATTATCAACAGTTTCATTTAGTGTTATCTGCTGCTCTGAAAGCAAACAAAAAAATCAACCTCTCTAGTGTGGTATAGAACCATGAAATTATTCATGCATAAACAAAAATTTGTTTTTCATAGGTGAAAAGCAACAAGAAAAATGTCCTTCAAGTCCATAATTGTCAGTCATTTTTTGAAAGCTTCAGTCCATATCAGGAGAAAATATGTACTAAAATTTTTAGGTTTTCAGATAAATATTTAATATAGTAAATAGTGCAGACACATCACCAAGTGCTTTACATAAAGATTATGCTATTGTCAAATATATAAAAAATTTTGCAAGGCATATACTTGTAACAGATATAATAGAAGTTAATGTGAATGGAAAATGATATACCAATTTTTATTGATGGTGCTGGATAATTTTTGTTAATTGAATGCAACTAGAGAAAACATATCCAGCTTTAGATAATTAAAAGAGAAATGGTTCATATTTAGAGAGAAGTATTGTCCACCTTGTTGACTGTTACTGGTCTTAGAATGTATGAAATTTTCTTTGCCAGAGTGAATTTTATTTACCCTTTTTTTAGCAGTAAGAATTACAAATCTGATATAATCTCCTATAATCTCATATATAACATTTTCTGAGTTCAAATTTATGTGAATATCCCATTTTTATCAAATAACTGCAGAAAATCATCAAACAACACAATTACTCATAGAAGTAGAAGGTCTCAAAAAGTGTTTCTATTCTTTATTAAGTTGACTCTAACTCTCCAGTGGGAACTCAGTCCTTGACTTTCATAGATGAGAAACCAGCCACATGGAGGGAAATATAGGTAGCTGAAATGCTCTAGTAATGGATAATACAATTAGAAATAACAATAATACAATCTAGATAATACAATTTAGAACTTAATCCCTGTCTATTCAGAACTCCAGTAAGTTACCCACTGGTGAGTTTTGTTCATTCTCTGAGATACAGAGTCAAACATTTTTTTAAAAGAGTCTTGATTCACAGCTACCAAAAAACTGTCATTTTGTGGATTTACAAGGTACCATAATGCCATGAACACAGAAACCAATTCCATTCTCAGCAGTTTAAATTATTTCCTTCTTCCTTCTTTTTATATGTAAACGAACTATTTCTATGCATAGAATTAAACACTGGGTTATTAATATTAAACTTAAAATGATGTGGAGAAAAAATGTCATAATTTCTGAACAGGCATTATTAACATTATATCATGTATTCCTCTAATTTCTTGTTGTAAAAACATTCTGCCAGCATTTGGTATACTTCTCAAATTGAAGCTATGAAATTCAGGTAGAAAGTAGGCATGTTAATTCCCTCATGCTCTCTTCAGCACATTACTGAAGTAGCTTTAAAAAGAAATTCCACTTTTTGTGCCTAGTGGGTCCTGAATTAACCATTTACCTCAAGCCATGGTTTGATTGACATCAAATCCATTCACATTAGCATGTTAGCTCATTTCAGAAATACATTTTTAAAATTAATCTCCTATTTGTGCCCGCCCACTATGCTGTGATCCATAGAGCAAAACTGACAAAATGTCTCTCATGTAAAACTGAAGTGGAAGACGTGTTACAAGAGTATAAATTAGAATCTCTTCAACCAATGCAGTCCACTGTCTAACTGGAAGTAGTCTTAAGGAGTTCTTCACCTCTTCTCCAGAAGGCAGATATTGTGGGTGTTTGATGCCCAACTCTAATCTACTTCTACTGAGCAATATTGTCTGATAATGTAAAAATAGCTTTTCTTTGACTGTCAGAGGAGACAGTAAAAACACATCAGAGTGGAATATGGCTAATTTATACTCTCTATATATGAATGTTGGGAAGGTTAATTCCTTAAAATAGATATCGTAGTACTGAAGGCTGATCATGACCATTGATCCAGAGAGAAAAATTGACTCTACTATATAGCCCAGAAATTGCCTTTGTATTTGAGGGCTGGATACACTTGCTGATAACTTTGTGTGTAAGAGATCTGAAGAGCTGACACACTTTCTTTTCAGTAGAATTGAAGGCAAAACATTTCTGAAGCTATATAAACACCAGAATTGCAGTGACAACAAGCAACGCCGTTCCTTACAGAAGTTCATCCAGATTTTTCCTGCCTTTTGGTAATGTCTTGCCCCACACCTTGAAGTTTATAACTACTGGCCTTGTCACCTGTTCTGAGAGGCAAGTTCATGAACTTTTCAATGATGGCAACATCAACAGCAGAAAGGCTCAGATTAAAACACTTGCCTGTTCTTCCAGTTCTTTCTTTTTCTAGCAAATTTTTAATAAATGTCCTATAATATTTGTATGGGAGAGTTTGGCATATACAACAACTGAACTAGTCTAAAGAAATATTACAGCTTTTAGGCAAAACAGAAAGTAAAATAACAAATTAGGAAGACCTTGGGAATTTCAATTGTATAAAAGAAAAGAGAAATAGCAGTTTCCTTCAAGATTTAGCAATAAATGTCTTCAATACTTAAAGTTACAAACACTGTTTCAATTTTTTATACCTACACATCTGCAGCTACGCAATCAACTTTCCATTAACAGATTTTTCTCCAATTATATACAATGGAAAATATCATGTCAAAAAATGTTGTCTTTTCTCAAGGGAACTTTGGAGTGTAGGGAAACCAGGCAGGTTTAGTTTCTGCCTTCTTCCACTAAACAAACCTATTGGTAGTCTCCTTTTGCTTTTAGCACTTAGCATATTGCGAGCGACGGAGTTGTGCTGCTTTGAGGGTAAACCAGCAGGGGGGATTATCCTTGCACAAATACTTTGTGAGAGATTTCAAGCCAGAGTTACAATTTAATAGGAAAATTACAAAAAAGGCAATAGTACAGAAACACTGGCTTAAATCAACAAAATCAAGGTGCAACCTGACACATGGTGGTTGCAGTCCTGTTGAAGTGATGGTTGTGATCTTGTTGAAAGTGGTGGTCCTTTGGAAAAGCCTAGTTCTTCTCTGGATATCCAGTGGTAGTGGTCAGATTCAGGTGGTACCTCCACCAGGGCAAAGAGTTTTACAATGGAATGATATAATCCTACAAATTATAGGATATTTTTGGAGTCTCTGATGGTCATAGCTACCTATTTATTCAGGGCCCATATGCCCCTCAGGATGGGTGTAACTGTGTTGGTACTCCCCTGGAAGGAGTTTTCATGGCTGGGTCTTTGTGAAAGTGAGGAAGCAGTGCCTTGCAGGGTCTGGGTGTGCAATGAGTGGCTGTTTCAAGGACCCACCATTAACAGTTCACCAGGAATAATGTAGATGGGTGCAGAATACATGATTTGGTTACATATATATTGGTACTATTTCTCATGTAATCATGACAAGAGTATAGAATTTAGTGTCTGGGAATAAACAGTTCTGAAACTGTTCTCTTTGATGTATGCTTTTGCTTTTGAAACAATATTGAAATCATTAGAGTGCAGAAAATAATATTAGTAAAATGTATGATGAAGATAGGTTTTCTAATGTTTGTATCATCAATTTACTGAAATTCCACTAAAAAAATTAGACCATACCCTAGTTCATTGAATATTGTGGTAGAAATATAGTTAGATTCCTGTAAAAAGAAAAACAAACAAAAACTCATCAATAGTTTTTTGTCTGTGTGTTTTGTTATTGCAGTTCCTAAAAGCTGAGAATTTTCTTTTTCTCTGGTATTTAAAGTGCAGAGATTTTGGCATCACCATTGTTCTGAAGAAATGCACTGTGAGAATAGGAAAAATATTTAAATGTCTTTCATAAGTCACTTCTATTATTTGCATGTAAGAAAATAATATTATGAAAGAAAATTATGTCAGTGTTTCATTAAAAACCCTGGATAGCATATAATCATAGGTTGGAAATGATTGGATTGTTATTAGATTGGAAAAGACCCTTAAGATCATAGAGTCCATCTGTAAACATCCTACTGACACAAACAAACCACGTTTCTAAGTGTCACATCTACACTTCTTTTAAATACTTCCTGTCATGGTGACTCAACCACTTCCCTGGGCAGCCTGTTCCAGTGCTTTGCAACCTTTGAAGTGAGGAATTTTTTTCCTGATATTGAATCTAAACCTCCCCTGGTGTAACATGAAGCCATTTTCTCCTGTTCTATTGTTTGTTACTTGGCAGAAGACACCAACCCACACCTTGCTACAACCTCTTTTCAGGTGGTTGTAGAGAGTGATAAGGTCCCCTCGAGCCTCCTTTTCTTTGTATTAAACTACCCCAGTTACCTCAGTAGCTCCTCATAAGGTTTGTTCTCTAGTATCTTCACCAACTTCATTGCCTTTCTCTGGACACACTCCAGCGCTTCAATGTCTTTCCCATAGTGGAGAGCCCAGAACTGTACCTGAACCTCACCAGGGGCGAGTACAGGGGGACAATGGCTTCCGTGGTCCTACTGGGCACTCTGTTCCTGCTACATGAGAAATTCCATTTTGTATATGCTAAACAAGTGACCTTTTTAAAGTATTAAATATCATATTAAATTTTTTATAGTTCATCAATAAAACTGCTTGATATCTCAGTGAAGAGGTATCAGCAGAAAAACTCTTTGATCTACAGATAATCATTCCTATTTATTATTGCAACTTTCTGCAGGAAGAGTCATGGGATGGGGACAGAAAGACATGAAATTTTCTTTAGGGGGACAGGTAAAGAAAAGAAGAAACAAACAAACAAACAAACAAACAAACAACCCACTACAGTTCCTTTTGTAAGGGCGTTCTTCTGCATGCTATTTTTCCAAGAGAGAGAGGAAAGAGAATCTCTGCATACAAAAAGCTTTATCCAGATAACAACCTGATATTGGATTTGGGGCTTTTTCCAACTAGATATTTTTGTGGGTCTGTTTAGCTTTTTCCCCAAGTATGTGCGAAACCTAATAACACACTTGTGATTTAAAGATGGAAATAAGGAGAAAGACTATCCAGCTTAATAGCAAAAATACAACAAAAGTGTCAAACAGCAGTACTAGAACAACTGCCCTATTGTAGTGACCTAAAAATTAGTCCCTCCTGGTTTGAATTTATAAGTCTAAAATAGTGTGTGTATATACGTATCATATATAAGAGAGCATGTAAATATATATAGATATACAGCTATAAGTAACAATTAGTAACAGCTAAGAAATGCAAATATGTTGAAGGGTTGCTTTGATTTAGAATAGAGCCTCTGAAGGTATTTCTACACAATATTTACTACCTATAAATAAAATCTGATGTAAACTATCAAAGGAACAACATTGCAACAGAAAGGAAATGTGAATCTCAGTTAATAGAAGCAAAGTAAAGTGAGAAATGCTTTGGTCAACCTTGATTCTCTTCCTGAGTACATAAGATAATATCTTGCCCTATGAATGGGCAGGAGGAAAAGGCCAACATATTTCTTTTTGCTGCAACTGACTGAAAGCTAGGAAAGGGGAAATGAGAAAGTAATTGTTTGCCTTTTTTTTCTTCATAGCGTTTGAAGTGTTTTTTGAAAACAAATAATAACTGTACTAACTGTAAGGTTGTACCTTACCTAGTAAGTAAATTGAATGGTGGCTGAATTATAATCCTAAAATGTGGTGGTTTTGAATGATTGCTAGTTTGAAAATCAGAGTAGAACCCTTCCTTGACAAAAAGCAATATGGTGCCTACTTGTTTGTTTTTCCTTCTCATCTTCACATCCACTTCAGACATATTCATATTTTTCATAGTATATAGATCTGGGTTTTGCAAAGATTTGATGGCTGTGAGATGATGAAACAGTTAAACAAATGCATAGTTCCTAAAGAGGTGATCTGAGGTGCATTTCATCTAACTTAATGTGCCTCACAGAAGCTAGGAATTGGATTAATATTGCTTGTTCATGCTTGAAGCACAGAAAATTGCTCAAAGGCAGATGGAGGGAAAGCAAAAAAATTCTAAAAATAAAAATCCCAGTGGAAATAAGGATTTTCACAGTCCAATTTGGTTTCTTCTAAGACACAAGTCTCAAGACACTGAAGCGAATAACTCACATGAAGGAAATTTAAAAGTTCGGTAGTATTAAATTTTGTAGGCAAAAAACCCCAAGCAAACACATAAATATGGAATCAAGAATTGCATAATTATAAAATTTGTCTGCATTTGCAACTAACGCAATACTTGAAAATTTAAAATAGAATGGAGACATAGAAAATGGCCATATAACACCAATTACCTACATCCCATTATTTTTCATCATTTTATGATTTAACATGTCTATGAGAAAACAATGTCTATAATTTTCAGAGCCATGGAGCATACATGGAACATGGAACATACGTTTGTGGCATTTTTCAGTTTAACAAGCAATACTCTGTGGATACCTGAAGTGAATAAAATCCTGTAATCTAATTTTTTGTCTCCCAACTGGTGAATAAATAAATCCCTAGATACTGGAATCACACTATCAGTAGTGCTTATTCTCCTGTCTCCATTAAATCAGGAGATCACAGTAATTATGCTCAGTATACTGAAGAACAAATAAATGTACTTGCTATACATTTTGCTGAAGCTAAATAGCTTAAAATAGTGTTTAAATAGCATATAATAATGTATGAATAGCATAAATGTATACTAAGGTTATTTATCACTCAATTTTTAAATGCTATCCTGCATCAATTTTCTGACTTTTTTTTATTCTATCCTTGTAGACTAAGGAAGCAAATAATCCAGTTTAATGTTAGGTGTCCAAAGGCTGAGTATTTAGATCTGAAATGGTCACCTCAGATGGCCTTAATACAAAATCAGTTCCAAAGGGTAACTTACAAACCTTGGTTAGATAACAGTGAACAAAAATTATCCTATGAAAACATCTTCCAAGTAATTGTTAAACAACTAGAAAACAAATTTTAAAGTAATATTTTATTTCTAAATATCTTAAGATTTATTAACCTCTGCCTTTTGATGCCAGCAGTAAGATGTCAGCAGTTTTTCTTAAAGGTATGTAAACTGTAAAGTAAGGTATCTGTTCTCAAATCTAAAATAAAACAGATTTTTATACCTGTGCTCAGAGCTTTGCCTTATTTTGCATTTCTTTTTTTTCACATTTATGGTTGGTATATAGTAAGAAAGATATACATGCACATAGTGAGAAAAACATATTGAGCCTCACTTATTGTTAGAAACCACAATCTACAGATTCTGAAATTTCACCAGGTACTTTCAAGGGGGAGTAAGCACAGGACATACCGAGCACAACCAATTTGAGATGCAGTAGTACAATATTGTCAGTCTAAACAGGTAAACAGCAGATGAGCCAGTGACATAGCATTTTCCTTTTTTAACAGTTTCCCTGTTCCTATCACATAGGATTGTGTTCAGGTATGAGGTAATAGAGGAATTTCTCCCTTTTACCTACTCATGAAACAAAGTCAAGGTATTTTGCATAGATAAAAAGATCACATAGGATGAGAATGAATCATAATTAAAGAAAAAAATATTAAGAACAATGGAAAAAGCATAAAAAACCTAATCTTTCAGATAATTGATAAGACATAACAGTCTTGTTACATTTTAATTGGGGCAAAATGAGGCAAAGGAAAGCAACATAAATCATAACATTCCAAACTTTGATTACCTAGAGAGAAGTATGACTTAAGAATAACCTTATTTTAACAGCTAAATATCACTGTGGAAATTAGTTTGTATGTTTCCTATTATTTGTCATCAAGGGGCAATTTTTTGGGTCAGGTATAGCTTGTAAGAAAGATCTGGACATTCAAATCAGAAAGACTAAATTTTCCTTCTTCAACATCTTAAAACAAGACCTACAAATTATTTATATCCAGGGGCAACTCTTTCCTTGGGAATAGTGAGATCTCTATCCAGCAGAAATCTACATCCTTTGATTTAAGCAATACAACCCCCTGCATCTTTCTGTGACTTGTTTTCCTCTCACACTAAGCATGACCTGCATGTGTGGCAACACCAAGCCCCGCTCCGAAACAAACTAGAATGGGAAATGTTTAACTCTTTTGTAGAATCAGTAGCTGTCTTTGAAGACCTCAGGAGGAACAGCAAGTACAATTTGGGTGTGTAAATTTCTTAACCATATCTGTCTGTTTGACAGCTTCTACAAAGTTTTAAATTCCAATTCAGATTGCAGGTATTTAAA
Organism: Hippolais icterina; assembly: GCA_013400075.1. Taxonomy (NCBI): domain Eukaryota; kingdom Metazoa; phylum Chordata; class Aves; order Passeriformes; family Sylviidae; genus Hippolais; species Hippolais icterina. The sequence continues at coordinate 82,396 of VWYN01019612.1, read as the reverse complement.
AAATGGCATGTTATTAAAGTCAGAAGAACTTGCACTGTATATGTGATCATTACATTCCTAACATGAGGGTGAATTAAGGAAATACTGTCTCTCACATAATTTTTTTTCTGGTGAGTATGAGTATAGAAAGCAGAAAAAAGGGTAATTCAAATAGTATTTGACTAGTAATTCCAGAACAACTCCATCACTGATCGCATTCTAAAATCTGGGTGAAAAAAATAAAAACCAGTATTAAATTTTACACTCCGTTTTTGTAATTCCTGATTTTGGAAGATTGAAGATAATTTGAAGATAATTTTCTTTAAAGGAGTGCAAAAATTATAAATATTTTAAACATTTTTTAATAAGTAATTATTTTTATCAGTGATAAAATCTCTTTTGAGGGTATTATGGACTTATTTCTTCACTGCTCTAGTAAGTAAGAACTTAACACTGACTTTCAAAATTTGTCCTCTTAAGCTTTCAACCCAATGAAGTCTAATTCTGGCTCTTTCATTGGCTGGTTTTGTTCTTTAATACTGTCCACAGCTCTAGTGAACTTGTATCCCATTTGTGAAGTCTTTTTCCTCTTTGGATTCTCTTATTTCTAAGAAGACATTCTGAAGCTTTTCACTTGATTAGTCAATTTATGTGCACTCTAGTGCATTCTTCCTTCTCATTTTTAACTTTTTTCTCATTTTTACAAGGACTGTAACTATAGAGCCTTGCTTTAGTCAAGCTTGCTAATGGGTACTACAGGTAATGGCAGGCAGATTGCATGCAGGATGATGGCATCAGCCTTACCTCTTTAGGAAACTGGGATGAAAGTATTTATTTTTATCCTCTATAGGATATCTCCCAGTAGATGGAAGACTGTTTAAACTCCAATTTAGATGCACATTTTCATGCACTCTGATTTGCCCTATTTTGGTTTTGTAATAATCAGCCTTAAAACAAAAAAATAAAAAGAGAAAACCACCAAACCAAATAAGTAGAAACTCCAGATGGCTCTTATTTTTTGGGTTCTGATATATATTCTAGATATCTTTGCTACTGGCCACTAAAGTTAGCTCATGTGCATATATATATATAATTTATATCTTCATGTCCTTAAGTCAGATTTCAGAAACATGGCAAATGTAAAATGCAGAATTGATCTAAGCATCCATCTAAGGAGATTTCAGCTGAAATCCTCTGAGACCTGAATTCCTTTTATTTGCCTACTTTTTAAAGCCTTGAAATCTTACTTATGACAGCATGGATAACAAAGATTTCATTTTACCAGTTCAAAAAATATGATAGACTTTAAATACTATAAGCAATTAATTTGCAAGCCATGCAGTTCAATCAGTTTTCTGAAAATTGTTGGCAAAATCTCTTATAATTTCACATGAAAAATGCACATAAAAAATACTGCAAGAAAAAGCAACAGAAATACTGTGAAAAAAAAGAACAAGATTTTTTTTTCTTTTAAATCCTTCCAATATGTTAATAACACAGGATACTGGAAACTATATGTAGCATGAGAGAAGGGATTTTTTTCCAATTAAATTTTCATATCATTATGAACAGCATGACAGATGTGTGTTCAACAATTTTTCTTTCAAACTTCATGTGGAAGAAAGTAAAATTTGCCAAGCTTTAAGATGGTTTTGCGTAAGTTGGCCTTTTGTTGTCTTAAAGCAAGATAGGGATTTTTGACATTGAGGGCAGCACAGCCCACAGGGTGGTTTTACCAAAGAGAGGTTTTTAAATCTTGTTTAAAAGATGTTTTTAAAATGTCAGCAAGGAGAAGACAAACACTCAGTATTTTCTAAGCCTATGTCTACTGGTCCTCCAACATACAATACTGCAAAAAACCATGCCGTTTTCTTACTTTAGTGAAGAGGCTGCTGAACAGTGCTTATCTTAGTTTAAATGTCCAGTTTAATATTTGCTTTTCTTCAGTTTGAAAGCTCAACAGAGAGATGGAAAGAAACCCTTTCATTTCCACAGCAGGGAAGCATCCTTTTTTTCCTGAGGCATGCTGTAGTCCTGTGTAACTTCATGTGAGGGGTGGGTACTGCTTTTAGAACAGTGCATTCTGTAGTGATGGAGGAAGGTGCAGGATCAAATAACAAGTGAAGAACCTTAATAATTCTCTGGTCCAAATGAGAACTGGGGTTTATATCTGCCTCTTCAAAATGTAAGACATCAGACACTTTGCTTTGGCAAAGCACCATAGCCTGTTTTATCTCTGAGATCTTGTTCACAAAATGCAGCTGATTCCACAAAGATTTAGTTAGCCATGCTGTCATTGATATGTGACTATGCTTTCAATGGATAAAACATGAGAGCAGAAAAGAAGTAATCTGCATGAGCTTTAAAGTGTTTGCTTTTTCAGCTGCACTTCTATTTTTATTTGATAAATATATGGCTATGTATGTTCATGGACCTTCTTGAGTCATGTTTTTAAAATGATTTGCACACTTTATAGTCAAAAATCAGTGACATTTGTGCAATTCTGAATGTACCTGAATTATGCTGAATGGATGATGGGATGCTTCCACTCTGCAGAGGTACCAAGTATCAAGGCTTATAACTGTTGGATATTTGCAGGTGAGAAGGTCTCATCACAAAATGCAGGGGTAACTTCCAGACCTCTAAACTCCTCCAGCAGTATAAAATCTATCATTGCATAATGTTTTCCTGAAATGATCCCACAGCTACTTCATTTGTGTTGTCGATATCTTAAATCAGGGATCTTCTCTGAAGTCGTGCATTGCATGACTTCTTTTCTATTGTCTTTGTCTTCTTAAGCTATGCAATAAATAAAAATTTCCTCTTCTCAAGATACCCTATACAAATCTATCTATCTATCTATCTATCTATCTATCTATCTATCTATCTATCTATATCTCTTTGACTCCTGTACTGTCTGCATAAAATTCACCTACTTTAAAAGATATTTTGGATAAAACCCACAATAAACAAACAAACAAACACTCCATTAGATTCTACTTGAAATAACTTACTATATCTACCCAAATAGATTTTAACAATTTAACTCCAATCTACTCCAGTAGATCTTAACTTGAAATAACTTATTATAATATAGTATATTTTTTGATTTATCTCAGAAGTATTGGAAAATATTGGTAAGGCTTGCAATTACCGCCATAAAAACCACAACAGAACAGCATATGACTAATTGAAACTGAGATTATTAAACAGCATTACAATTATCTGTTTCTGTCTCTTTAGTATTTGTTCTATATATATATGAGCAAATTTGATTTTGGTGTTATGGGTTTTTTTCCTGCCTCCTATAACAATGTCTCTCTTTACAATATATTGAGTGTTAAGATTCTGTAACTCCTAAATATATGAACTACAAAAACAACATAAAAAAAATCATCTGTCCTTTTCTGAATTTGGAGAAAGTGTTGATTAATGAAATAAGACTGTAAAATAGAAGTTAACCTGCTTACTAAAGGGAATTACTGGCACAGTATCACATTCTCTCCTGGTTGCCTCTGAGGAAAGTTGCACACCCAATTTTGCTATTTTATTTTGTTCCTGGAATATGTTCTGGCAGTGTCATTCAATATGAAAACAGAAGTAACCACTTTATTAATTTCTTATTCCACACCTGGACTATTTAGAATAGAAATTATGCAAAATAACATCATGGCAATTAATAAAAAAAGTCTGCTTGGAGGAAACAAAAACATCTACGTGCACATTGTTTTGTTTGCAGTACTCCTATTTCCATAGGGAAATTATAACAACTAAATCACAGCACATAAGGATAAATTAATCTATGAAGTATGTTCACAGTGTTGCCTTTCACATGCTTTTAAGTGATGTGAAAAGTGGTACAACTGGCCATTTGAAGGCAATTTGGGAACAATTTTGAGTATATGATATGTGTTCCTTAAAATATTTGTATCACATAGTCCTGTGATGTTATTCAATCTCCAGATTTATGAGACAGTCCCTACAGAAGAAAAAAAGAAGGTTTACTTTTGCAGGGCTTCCCTTTTTGATGATTGATTTATCTTATATAAAAGAGAAAAAAAAATTCAAAGTCTGAAGGCTGAGATTGTTGTTGTGCTTGGGTGTCTAAGAGACGCAAAAAACCCAAGAGTGCTAAAAATTTTTTGCATTTACCTAGTTAATTATTTGTGGAACTGCACAGAGGCAATAAATTTATCTTTTAAAATACCTGTCTTTTAAAACAGTACTTATACAGCAAGTGACATCATTTTCAGTGGGTTTTTGGGGTTGTGTTTTTCCCCCCAGAATGTACTAACTTCTTATGCAGATATTAAACGTTTAGACATTGTCATTTAACACAAAAAGGAGTGGTTTATAAAAGTGGTTCTCAAAAGAGTTCAAATTTTTTACTTCAGCGAGACTGCTAATTCCACAGAGCATGAACATCATACTTTCCCTAGTATTATTTCTAGCTTTAGGAGTCTACATCTATGTTTTGAGTTAAATCTCTTAGAACTTATCTTCTTACAGAGAAGGAAAATATTTTTTTCTGAGTCATGATATTCATCAAGTGTGAAATGGAGGCAAATAATGTAATGCCAGAGGAAAAGAATACTACTGCAGCATATCTTTGTGTTCTCTGGAAATTGCAGCACTAAATCACGTCCATCATAAAAAGCTTTTAATAACATGTTAAAAATGAATTCAGAGAAAGCGGAGGTGTAATATATGCTGGACCTATATTACTGAATGTTGGAACATTCTGCACAAAACTGAAGTTTATTGACAAATTCTAAACTCACTCAATCATGCCTTCCAGTCCTTCTGGAATGGACTCCAAAGTTTTTACTTTGTGTGAACACACTTCTCAGTATAAACTCCATGACTAGCCCTGGAGCAAACACTAGAGCTCAGGATCCCTTTACTTTTAACCTTAAGGCTAAATGGTCAAACCACAGAGCCAGTGACTTTCTGCTTTTCTTTAAATAACTTATTTTCAGTCTTCCTGTACTTAGTTTTTAATTATTATCTGATTTAGGTCACCATCATGCTGGACTTGTGAATGGTGTTCAAGAGGAACTAAATTCTTCTCATCAGTTGTAGGGAATGGAACTTGGCTGGTATTGCAAATTTTAGTCAGTTTAATGTTGATCATAGTCAACAAGGACAAAACATGCAAAAACTTGTTTTCTGACTGAAGAAGCATTACTTGTGGTGCTCCTCTTTCTCACCTGGAAAATAAAGAGAATGGTGTCTTTTACTGGTGCTGATAAGAAAAAAAATATATAAAGAAATGTAATAGGCTGAATAAAAGATTTTATCTCCTGTCTAGCGAGGTTTGGAAGCTTTGGCATGAGATTTTTCTTGATTGTTGATCAACAAACCATCTGGTCATCCAAATTCTGGTCAGTGTATACAAAGACAACTTCTAGAATTTTAAACTGCATACTCTTAATTGTGTATGCTGTGAGCTCAAATAAACACTGAGTCTTGAATAAACACTTAAAAGAAAAATAATGTTTCATTATTTTGGTATTTTTCAATAGACTCTTTGAATGTGTTATAAAGGTGCCTTTTTTCAACTGAATGTAAAAATTTTGCTTTTCCTATGAATAAGTTGCAAAATACGTGTAGTTCTTAGTCTCAAAAAATCTAGAGAGAAATTTGTGATTTTATGATCTGTTTTCAAAGTTTCAGTTTCAATTAAGCCATTTGGAGAAGCTAGCTCCTTATTGTTTCATTGCAACAGCACACCTGGGGTCACACATCCTCATTTTAGGTGTTCATGTGACCATCTGTATAAGCTCATTATGAACTAGCCTATTAATTATCAGTATTTTTCCCCATTAAACCATTGCCTTAACTAATACAAAAGATGTTGGATTTCCCTCATAAGCAGCTTTTCAGTATTTATGTTTTGCTTCCTTTGCTTAGCCCGTATTGTTTTACCTCTGCTCTGAACAGCCAAATACTGATGTTCTCACAGGACTTGTGTGGTGCCCATCATCATATCTATGCTTTTTAAAAGGTTTAAGAATATTGATTAACCTCATATGCCTAACAGACTCTGTAACAAGAAGAGACATTCTGAGTAGTTTTATAGAGATATTGAGAAAGTGAAATGAGTAGTTTCATACAAGAATATAGTCATAGCAAATAGTCATAGTAATTTTGTTTCATGAAGGATTTTGATATTGGACTTCTCCCCAAACTTTCCTCTCTTTAATTTCATTGCTTTCCTAAATCAAAACCATAAATAGTTGAATGCTCTGTGGAATATTATATATCTACCTCCTCATTTATACCAAGAAACCAGCGTCTCTACAGCTCTTCAGACCACATACTAATGAGAAGTTATGAACATTGCAGGCAGGATTTCAGTGATTCTATGAGGTGGCCTACCAAGTTACTTTCAATATTCTCTGTTCTGTTCTTCTCAAGAGTGCAAAATATTTCTTTTTCAAAACACTTCCCTGGGAACTATGTATAATCTTTAATGTAAAATTTATATTGCAATCAGGTTACCATAAAAAATGGGGATGTAAAATTATTTGTCTATATTACATATTTTTAATATAAGCAGACTACAAATGCACTAATCTAGCACATAATGATATATAGAGTGTACTCTTTCAGTTGCACATCATTTAGGAAGAATTATTTGGTTTTATATCTATATCTGTCTGTAAGTTTAACTCAACATCAACAATGGCAGCATTTCTGGAAAAATGAACAACTTATGTGGTGTCAGAGGGTCTTCATTACCTTATTGAAATGATCAGATGGTGTGCAGAGGGACACTAATCGGCATTTTTTCTAAATATAGGTAATACAGATCTTTCTGGGAAAAAAATCCTCAAAACATTCTCAAAAACTTTTTACTTTCTCTGAAGACTTAATGTCCTTCTTTCAAAGTCAATTTGCAAGCAGTCAGGATATATGTATGACTCACTTGCCAAATTTCACTTTTAAAAATCAAAACCACTTAGTGTTAAGCAGCAAAAGTGTTAAAAATCAGCATATTTCTTGCAGATTTAAAATAGAACTAACTTACTCAAGCAATTTCAGGAAAGAAAAATGCCTAATGAAATTCCTACGAGGACATTTACTGAAAAAAGGATTAAGTATTGAAACACCTGTCGTGATTTACTGGAGTTTGATTCAAACATTGCTAGTTTAATTTTTGTTCTTTATCTGTAAAAATGCAGAATTGTTTTGTCATGCTATCTTTAACACTGACTAAAATAATCTTTTATCAGTTTAACAGAATGAAAAAGTATGATAATGCAGAAAAAAAAAGTTATCTGTCATAATCTTCAGGAACAAACTATTTAATTACTTCAAGAGGAAAACCATGGGACCTGAAGGTATCTTTTAAGAGTTGTATATACATAGTTTCATCTTCTGACTAGGCAGCAAATCCTGATTAGTGAACATAAGGTATCTGATGAATGAAAAATTATAGTTAAAATATGATTTGCTGTTCATTGGGTCCAAAGTCTTGAACTGTGTGTCCATTCCTTGGATATATGTGGTACAGTTATATTTAATGATCCAGAATCTATCTTAATTCTTAGTTTCCTTGAAAGGGAAGAATGTCCTACTTCAGTCCCATGAAAATTCTTACAAAAAGAAAAAGTAAGTAATATCACTTCCCTAATGTTATTCTTCACAGTTAAGATTTTTGGTTGATAATGTGGTTTATGTTCACCTATTCACACCTTTTTAGAAAGAGAAAGACTGCTTAAAAACACTGATTAGAGAGTAACAGTCGGGAATAGGGGTAGAGATCGAAAGTATTTGGGGTAAAATTTTTAATAATGGAGAGAACTGGGATGAAAATTATACTAGGATTTATGCTTTATATTTTGTTTAAAGCTGCATAGGTAAAATGAAGGGTTGCTGAATGCGTCTCACATATGTACTGACAGCTCCTATTACACACGTAGACGTCGCTAATGCCTTTTTTATGATAATTGCAAACAAAATATGAAGTAACTCTAAAAAAAACACGTGAGTAATAATACAATATGCAAGGGCCTATAACTTGCATAACAAATCAAGTATCTGCTTCAATATGGTTTGCTTTGAATGTCATTAGCTTAATACTTTCAGTACATGACTACTACCTAGTCCTGATGATTTACTACTTACTCAACAATATATCCATTTCACCAGATTTACCAGGCAAATTACCTTCCTAGTAGGAATTTGTTTGTCTCATAACACAGATTCTTTTCAAAACTTATTTGAAAGACACCACAGTTCCACTGACATGTTTCTGGCAATACTTTTTTGTAATGTTTTAAAAGAAGTATAGGAAATTTCTTCTATTTGCAGTTTGACTTCCTAGAATATTTTTTTATTTTCCAGGGTATAATGGCTATACAATATATAATATTGTATATATATATATATAAAAATGTATATTTTATATATAATATAATAAAATATAATATAGCAAAACCCCAGATTGATTCTCATAATTACATCAAGAATCAATTTAATATTATTCTGGTTCTATTTAATTGCTAGGTATATTCTGGTTCTATTTAATTGTTCGGTAGTCATTCAGCATATTAATATAGGCGGTTTATCCTGGGAATAGAGCAGCTCCCTACTCGTTTAATTTACATAAGTACAGAGATCACATATATGAAGGATATACTGCATGCACTGAAATTACATTTATGTTTAAGAAGAGTACATATAGTGATAAGATCTTAATTTACTACAGCTGTACTGAGAGGGAGTTGAAAACATTTTGTACCTAAAAAATCTCTTGAATTTTCCTTAAAATTTTCAGGTCTACTACAGTGAAGCTACATATTTTTTATGAGTACCAAGTGTTTATTTAGAGCATAACTGAATTGATTCTATTCAATGCCATTAGATGACTAAGTCTCCCATCTGTTGTTCAGTTGCCTCCCCAAGACCTCACTAGACTCTTATTAGTTTTGGTTTTTTGTTTCATATCTGTTAGATCTTCACTGAATATCTCAGACACTGCAGGGTACCTAAGGTATCACCGGGCCTTTAACTATTGTACTAGGTGCTCCATTTGTTTTTCACTTTTGAATACAATCATATAAGGGATTCCAAAATTTTGTTAGAATAAAAATGATCTGGAAAAACGTATTAATAACTGAAGGTTTTGATATGAATATCTGTGAACTAATATAGGGATTTTGTCCAAGATTATTAGATATGAGGTGAAGAGTTTAAATACAAGAGAAGGTATTAGAACACAAGTAATGTTTGACATTATATATTTGAGGGTATATATTAAAAAATTACATTAAAGTGCATAAAAAAAATGTCACATTCACACATAAAGGCATGATTCTTTTTTAAACACAGAAGATGAGAGACTATGCTTTTTTTACTGTTGCCTACAGCCTTACAAGGCTCACATGTAAGCGTAGCTCCAAATAGCACCTTTTTTCACACAATCTTCACCTAAAAAAAATTTAAAAAACCAAAGTAGTAAGTAATGTGCCAAAATAGTTCAAAAAGTGAACTAAAATTACATTCTATTCCATGACCAGATTTACTCATACTTTGTCGCTGCTTCAGTTCCATACTCTTAAGATAACATTTAAGATGACTGACAGAAACATTTTTACATAATTGCCTGTGCTAATGGCAAAAAATTCTGCTCATTAGGAAGTAAATTAGACATTGGAATGATGTTTCCCTTATCTGCATAGTTTGATATATGGGTATCTAGGAAATTCAGAAGTTTGGTGTAACATTCATCAATGATGGAAAAAACTCAAAATTGGCATACTGTGTTTTGCTTTATACCATTGAACAGGAGAAGCTTCAGTAATCATGCTTACTGAAAGCAATCATGTTTACCAGTTTCTGTAAAAAAAGGCTAAAATCTGGGTTCATTCAAATTAATTTTGAAAACTTAACTGTACTTTGCAGCTTTCCTTGAACTATTAATAAAGTCAAAGGAGGGAAACATACTCTGCTATAAGATGACTTTGGGAATGTTTATCTCTTTCCATTGAGTTCAATGTGAATCTTGTTTAATCATTGTCTAATTAATAAATCATTTAAATTCCTGAATTCATGTGAAAGAATCTGGGAGTTTATATCTGTAACTTAATTCTTAATTTTTAATTTAATTTTAATTAATATTTCTGTATTTTTAAAAGAGATTTTCTGTTGCTGAAAGGTACAATGGGTGACAAGGTAAATAATGCCCAGCTTTTAAAATTTCTTTGTCTCCAAAGCTTCTCTGGGATTAATTTTTCACATTTCTCTTTATCTGAATAAAGTAGATTATTAGCGGCATTAGGGCTCTTTGGGAAAAAAACCACAAACAACTATGTAAATGCAGAGTATGATACAAGTATGATTATTTCAGATTATTTTTCTGAGATTACTGAGGAATTCTGTATATATTTAGCATACAGAAGATGAGAAATACACAATATATATCATTGTTTAATTTATGAGACAAATTACAACATAAGAAAAAAAAAGAGCAAAAATTTGCTATCTTTTTTCTTTAGCTTGCCATCATCAATTTTATTCACTGCCCCTTGTTCTAGTCCTAAAGATACAATAAAATAGTTGTTTCTAGTTTTCCCAGTCTCCAATGCATATAATATAAGTTTCATTATGTTCTTGATCTAAAGATTACTTCCATGTTTATCAGCTCAGTTTATTGCTGACATGAGGCTGAAGACCCTGGTTTGTAAAATGAAACATTGTGTGAGATCCCTGACAAACTTGTTTGCTTTTTTTTCCATTTCTCAGCAGTACTAAGAAAGTACTGATTATTTTCCTAGTAGTTGAAAGATACTCCAAGATGTTTGTCAACTTTTCTCTATTTTCCTGAGTTCTGGAAGCCTCATGATCTGCCCATGCATGTCCATTCTGCACAGTACCTTCTGTGTTTCTTTTATAAATAGTTACAAAATCCTTGAGGATTACTGAAACTGTATTGTTTGTTAGTGAAACTGAAGTGTCATGCATTATAGAGTTCAACACTATGCATTTTCATTTGATTTTCCACATAAAGTAGAAATATAGTTAACATCAAATCAAATCTATTAAAGCTTTGTATACATAATAATTAAGCTAATGCATATTTCACATCTAGCACCATATAGTCAACAACATTAGCCATCTACTCTGCTTGAACTTTCATTAAATGTGTTTCAGGACATCATTATATGTCTTTCAGTAATAACTGTGCACAGTCATACTCCATATGGAAATGGGAGGCAGCAGTAAAGCTTCTATGTTATAACGTTTCTAAATGATGTGATGTTAATTTTATGGTTAAACAGCAGTGAAGCAAGTTCCCATGGGAATGTTTTTTCAAAAAGAGGCATTATTTTCAGCAAGCCTTCCAACTGTAAACATCTCTAACTCCTTCTGAGTTACTGTTTTCTAAAATGTCCTTCTGGTAAAGAACCCAATAGTTTTTCTCTACAGTAGTGAATTCAGGATTTGGGACCATTAGTGTATGTCACTATACTTTGCTACCTAATAACTAGCTGAATTTTGAGACAAGTTTTGTTCTGATATCTTCTAGTACTGATTTTTTTTTCACAAGAGTGTTAGAAGACATGGAAAAATATACTTGAATATAAGATAGACTTTCTTTTCCTGGCACTTCTGACTTCTGGTTTAGATTTTTANNAAAAAAAAAAAAAAAAAAAAAAAAAAAAAAAGCTTAATATGAATTTAAATGGACCAGAGCATAAAATGGGTCCACTTAATAAAAAATCTCAGTGGGTATTCTTGTTACTAAAGACTAGAAATTCATTATATTAACCATTGTGAAGTCAGACAGTTGAAAGCCCCAGGAGACCCATCTACATGACCCCATTATCCCTGAGAGGACTGTAGTAGATAGATTTAAGCAATAGTATTTTATGCACTACTATTAGCAGCAGTCATGTATCTGATCTTTCCAGTCAAAGTATTTCAACAGAAATTGAACTGCCTCACCTTTTCTGGCTACTTTTGAATGGTAGAATCATAGCACCAAATAGTGAGAATTCTCTCCATATGTTCTATAAAAGAAAAGAGAAAATAAAATCCTATATACCACGTTAAATGTTTTAAGGGGACATGACACCAAACAACTAATTTCCTCTAGTCCTCGTAGTTCTTATTAGTGACATGAAAATGTTGCTCTCTTTAAAGGCCTTGATATCTTTGCAGTCTACAGATGTTGTTTTTGACAGTTGTATATACATCTTATGAACTGTGTGAGAGTATCCATATGTCATCTATATATGCATAGATAAGAAATCATCTCAATTTCCTGAAATATTAAAATATCAAGAAGCCTAAAAATTTTATAAGAGATACAGCACCTATAACGTTATTTCAACTTTAAAAATTACTCCATTGAAACAAGTATATATATTTCTCTGGTGAGACTACATATATATGTGCTACAGTTTTTTCTCTTTTTAATTTATTTTAAAATAGACAAACTACATATTTGTTTTGCATCTAAAACTGTGAACTCCATAAATTAATTTTCTTTTTATTGTGAACCATGTACATTTATTTAAAAAGAGATTTTTGTACTTACATAAAATAAAAATTTTCATTAGTCAATTTTCATATCTGGCTGCAGTATCCTAGAGATTACTAACAAGGCAGTAACACTTAAATATTACATGAAAGTAATATTCAAGATATCTCCTTAAAAATTTTAAAACATTTGATTTATTATATTAGATTTAATCATTAACAAAGATTTTTTTTTAAAAAATCAAAGATTTTGAGAATAAATGTAATATTAAAAATCAATTTATTACCATAAGTTATTTGAGGCAAAAATATATATTTAGAATTTTTAAATTTCCACATAAAATTTCCATAAATAAGAAAATACACTAACTAAACAAGTCATAGCAAATCCTGCAGATGAAGCAAAGTAAATTCCCCTGTACCATCAAGAGTTCTATATCTGGCCTTCTAAAATTGTGAGACTTCATAGAGAATATATGCCAACCATTGATTTCTTACAAAGCATGAACGCAAATTCCCTTTCCTTGGTGTATGCTTTTAAAGACAACCCACTGGTTAGAGGCTTGTCAGAGGATGAACATTGACCCTTGCTCATTACTCTTCATTGCCTTATAGAGTTTATGTGCTGAAGAGAAGTAATAATAATGGAATGACATGGTTTAATCTCCTAAATTCATTACACTAAAGAGAAATTTTCCAAGATTCCCTAAAGTGTAGGAGTAAATGAGGATTTCCAGACCTTTTTCAATTGAGCAAGAATATTTATATCCCATTTCCTGATCCCATATGTAAGTACACCTACACTCACAGACATGCAAACTTATAGCAGTATATTGATCTATACGAACACTGACTATTTAACCGGTATCCTGAAACTGAAATGGCACCTCATTTGGCCAAATAATTTTAAACTGAAAATGCCAACATCTGTATGAAAAGAAACTTTAACCCAGTTCACATATGATTCTTCAAAAGTAGAAGTACTTTGGCTGTAAGTGCAGACTGAAAGGCACAAGGCTAAAAGTGAGCAAACAAAAGGGAATTACTGGAAGAGATGTAGAAGCCTAAGTAAAGCTTTTAGCAAAGGAATGTCCTGCTAGAGAGGAGCTCTCTTATAAACCTCTCTGGAAAACATCTGTGCAACTTTTAGAACTAATAAAAGAAAGGTTTGGTTGTTCATTTACTGTCCTAAGTTAATAAAGAGAAATATGCATGAAAAAAATTTCAGTTCATTGTGTTCAGGCGAAGTGATATATTTATATATGTGTGTGTGTGTGTGTGTGTGCATGCATGTTGACATACTTTTGGAATTAAGTGCTTTAATTTCTGAAGAAATAGATATGAAAATATAATTAAATTTTCCTTAATGATTTATGTATAGCAGATACAACATTTAATTTAAGGTCTATGTTATGCACTTCTTATTAACTGTGTAGTCATATTTCATCCAAAGAATCATTTATATATTTTGCTATATATTTTACATTCCATTTGATAGTTCCCACATTTTAAAAACAACTATTTAGAGCAATTTTTTATTGGGAAGCAGGCTTGTAATTATTGGGTAAATTAAACCAACTATAAGACAATTTTTAATTATGCTAAAATAGCTATTTTGAATATTAATGTACTATAATGAGAATTTTTACATTAAAATAAATCCAAATCAATTTTGTTTAGCTGAGGTAAAGATTATTTTTCTCAGCAGGAGCAAAATTACTATACTGGTATATCCTTTTTTTTTATTTCATTAGGAAATTCATATTTCAAGGACATAGCAGAAGTCTATTCAAACAGAAGACTGAGTTTTAAAATCACAACAGTCAAGAAATGTGTAAATTGTTTTCTTATTGTAACTGCTTTATTGAATCAATTAAAAACATGTTATTCAAGAGACCTTACTATATATTCACCTCAAGAATATTACTGAAGCAAAGGTCATATTTATCGGCTTTCTGTGTAGATTTTTTGCTATCATCATCTAATTCCTGAAAAACTGCACCTTTCTCCATAAATAAGTTGACAAGTTTTATATTGTCACTTGTAAACCAAGATTATGAGATATTTTAGTACAATCTGAGGAACATAAGGATTTATGCAGAATCAGACTCCGTTTCACACCTGAGATAAAACTTCTCCTACAAGTTTGTAACAAGAGTTTCTATTTTATAGCTCTGGTAAATTCTACAGTGAAAATTTGAAAATACATATATGTGCTACTTCCTTAATTTAGTACTGTTATTTTACATAATCAAATATTTATATATAGTACATAATAGTCTGGCTACTGCAGCTAAGATTGACTCAATCAAAATGTTCAAAGCATCCGACAAAATAATTTTGAGAGCAACTAAAAAAAATTGAGCTGACATCAGAATAAGAACACTGTGTATTAAATCTTCTGTTAAACATTTCAAAGAGCAGTCAACTTACTTTCATCTAAGCTCCATGCAATGCAGAAACCAAGACAGAAAGTGTACTGAATACTAAGTGTTGTGTCAGTTGTAGAACGTAGCAAACCTGAGACCTCTCTGCAAAGAATAAGTCTGTCTACAAGGTTGGGTGCTGAACAAAGTTTAGGTCCTTCAATCAAAGAAAATGAATCAGAAGGAAAAGAACGTTACAGATGTCTTAACCTGAAGGTGCCTTAAGTTCACTTCTGTGCAGTAATGCACAACTAAATTCCTATATGTATATTTCCCTTTCCATACCTATTATTAAGTAGAATACATAGACTAATAGACTGCACCTATTATTTCCCATGAGTTTTTCCCAAGAGATTCTTTACATAGAATACTTCAGCAGATTTTACCCTCTGTAACAAACTCTTATACAACATTAAACCTAAGGAAATCATGTTCTGATATTTGATTCATCCAAAGAATTTCTCCTTGAGGGCTATTAAACCAGTTGTCTGGTTTCTCTGTCAGCAAAGTTGCTATTGCCTTCTTTCAACAGGATGAGGTAAAAACAGCTCATGTGCCTGACTGTCATAAATCATATTTAATTCTTTCCCCAGCAGGATCAACACCTGTTCACAGTGTGAGTCTTTCAGAAAAACACAGTTGTCTTGTTTTAGTAGCAAACAAAGATTATGAGCTTGGAAGTGAGTCAATAAAGGAGACTGTAAGCATTTACTGTTTTGGAAGAGAGGAGAAAAGCTGACCTTGTTTTAGGGTGCCACGGTGTGGGTGGTAGAAAATAAAGATTTATGTTAAAATTATTTTTAAAAAGAACATTAATCAGAAAAACACTCATAAACTTAATTTTTAATAATTTTGCAGTTTTACTTACCTAGACCTTGTAGAGCAAAGCAGACACAAAGTAATTCTATGACAAAAATAGTTGAATTCTCTGGAGTATTTTAAATTCAAATCCTTCTGTTTACTTTTGCACTCTGTATTTTATACTACTGTAAGGATTTTCTTTGCAAAGAAATTTTATTTTTATTTATGTTAACATGTGTCTTCTATAATGTTGCTACAAAAACTAGCTGATATTGTTTCTTAGATAATAATTTTATATTGCTTAGTTAAAACTGCAATATATTCGGCTTTTTCTTCTTTCTACAGTTTTTTTTGTTTGTTTGGGGGTTTTTTTGGTTGTTTTTTTATTTTTGTTTTTGTTTTTGTTTTTGATAGAAATACAACACCTCATATCCACTGATTCACTAATAAATGATTTTTAAAATAGTCTGGACTAAGTCAGTATGATTTCATTTACTGGTGTAATATTTTACTATAGGAGACATATAGGAGACATAGCTTAGACTCCCACCATATTATTTGGGTGCCTAAATTTGAAAGGTTTGGGGTTCCTTAATTCAAAAGGAATTAATTCTGCCTTGAAATTCTCTGTTCATTGGAAGGTCTAACCTTAAAGGCCTCTGTATTCTGTCTACATTTACAATAGCAAATTATGAAAGTAACTTAAGTCACAAAGTTTCCAGGCCAGCATGAAAACTGCCTTACACCAAAGCACAGTCATTACCTACTCATTATGAATTCTCTTACTTTAGTCCTCTCCTAATGCTTCTGAACCATTAAAATGTAGCTAAGCTATTTAAAATGCTTCAGAAGCAGAACAATGTCTTCTTGTCTTTCAGGATATAATTGAGATTATACCAGGTTGTAAGCAGGGTTAACTCACAATGCAGAAGAAAAAAACCCAAAAAACCTATCCAAGTAAAACCACCCTTTGTCTTTAAAAAACAGCTCTAAGTCAGCTGCTAGTTACAGATTCATGCTCTAATGAAAAGCAAAAAAAACCCCCACCCAAAATAAAACATGAAAGCTCCATGTTATGGAGCAAAATACAGAAAAAAATTGTTTGAAACCAACAAGCTTTCTTTGAACTCTTTCACATAGAAAAAAAAATAGTTTTCTTATAATTTGACTATGAAAACATGGGCTTTTAAAACTATTTTCCAGCAAGTTTAACACTTGAAGTTGAAACTTTTAGAGTGTCTACAGTGTAGGTCATATTTCACACTCATGATGTGAGTTATCTGAGCTGGATTTTTTCCTACTGTGAAACTGTACAAAATGAGTGTCGGAATCTCTTTCACTGACTATAAATGACCATGGGTAGCTGAAGAAATGTGTGTATTTATAAAATGCCCATAGATCCTCTCCACTCAGTGTATAAAAAAGTTTCTTTGCAAAAACATGTCTTTTGTAACCTTACCTATTCCAACTTGCTGCTTCTAACAGAACTAAAGTCTTTTTTATGCCTTTATCATCCAGTTGAAGGGTTTAGTTTTTCTCTGAGGCATACAGCTTACTGGTTTCCTACTTTTTTCCTCTCCTTAACCAATCTCCTCAGAGGGTTAAAACATCTTCCTTAAAGCACAGTTACCACTATGATCAAATTGTTCTGTANTCCTCTCCTTAACCAATCTCCTCAGAGGGTTAAAACATCTTCCTTAAAGCACAGTTACCACTATGATCAAATTGCTCTGTAAAATCATGGTGACTTTAAACACAGGTGCTCACAATTTTTCATGCAAACTTCATTGTAAGTGCAATAAACCCTTCTTCTAAGACACTAGTTTTCAAAGGTTTAGCTAAAATACCTACAATTATTGCTGCTAGAACATAGCTTCTTAACAAGACTGAATGATCAGAAAGATATTAAAAAAAATTAGAAGAGACATCCTTGACTTATGTTGGTAAATTCAATGTTAACCATATTGACAAATGACAAGGGTTTAACAATGGGCTACAACTATTGTCACCTCTCAGAGAGCAACCTCACAGTTACAATTTATATAGGAAATGGTGGCACCATGAGTGAAAAGATCTATTCATGAGAAAAAACCATTACATTAAAGCAAAGAAGTCCATTTATCCTGGTAACAGGTTAAGGAATCAACATACTACAGTTTAAAGCTATGGCTAACACAGGTACTTAGCAAACAAAGGTCATTAAGTTATAGTTCTGGACCGCAGCTTGCTGCAAAGGATCTTTAATGCATTTAGTCACTATGTCCTGAGGGTCAGCTTAGTTGTAAAATCAAATTTGGGATCAAGATGGAATTTTCATATCCACAAAGACTCCTGGACAGTTTTTCCATCTTCTCTTCTGTGAGGCACAGCTCACTCCAAAGGATCGTCATGTCAGATTACAAACTTTCTGCTTTGGCAAACTTCAGGCCTCATTTTGGGTCATCTATTCTGTGGAGAATACTGGCTTGTGGTTTGAATCATTTTTACTTCAGACATTTAGGTTGTTACATTGGAAGTATTGGAAGTATTTTGCAACAAGTGTTAAGTAGGGTACAACAATAGTTCTGCACACTTCTGATATAAGACTTTTTTGCATTGGTCTGTTACTGGGACAGGCTAGTTTCAGCACCTATGTCTATATTGGAAAATAGAGAAAAAACCATTAAAACTGAAATATGTATTAATCTTATAAGTAAAAAAAAAAGAAAGTAAAAGAAGAAACGTTTTTGAGAATTTCGATTTTAGCTCAAGGGAAAAATTTTAAAAAATTATGTAGGGACATTAGAAAAATCTTTTCCTTTATTGGAATGGAGACAGTCTATGGAAGAAGTAGTTCATCAGGAAAGAAAGATGAGAATGGAATATTTTACCTGGAGGCAATTCTCTCATAGATGAAGCAACAAATGGGCAATACAGATAGAACTGACGTTAACTTCGGGATTAAAGTCGTTTGGTCCACCAAAAAAAAATTATTGTGATATCCCTGGCAAAGTGTAGACAGAGAATTGATCAGAATAATTATTATTACTGTCCATTACTATAATTATATAATTACTATAATTCTGTTCATAGTTTTTTATGAAGATGAAATATGATATTATGGTAGAAAAAATAAAACCACAAAGCTAACGGCAAACACGCATGAGTGAGATTGTGGAGTAAACATATATTTTGGGAGATATTATGTTATCATAAGCATCAAGAAAACAAGGGCTATGTGCATGATACAGGAACAGAAAGAATATTAACTGGATGAACAACAGCCTTGCTGCAAATGACCTGGGGGTTATAGTAGATTGCAGGCTGAATAAGAGCTGTAAATACATCCTCAACACAAATAAAGCAAACTGCATATGGGGAGGACACAGTGGTGCAGATGATAGGATGTAATCTACTTTTTCATTCTTCAAGATAAGTAGAAAGCAATATACTTAAGTAGCTAATTTTCATTCAAGGATATCTTTCTGCTTCTGTTTTTTTAACCAACATCAGTTATCTTTTCTCACCACCTGTCTCAATTTGGAACTGACAAATACCTCTTGGACTGTTTCAACAGCATAGTTATAAGATTGCCTCAATCCTGTTACAACCACTGCTCTTATGCTAATATGCTCATGCTATATTAGCATATATTATGCTAATATAACTAATATATCTTTACTCTGATGATAATATGGAGTTTCATCTTTCTTTCTGATTTGAAGAGAGAAAAAAGCGCCAGCAAACCAAACAAGCTGTCAGTTTTACATCTGTTCAGCAAACTAGAAGCTTGAGCCAGCCAGTCTTATTCTATGTTGACACCAAGGAAATGAGTTTATCCAATAATGTAATGAAAAGGTGTGGGGCTGAAATTTTTTAGTTATAAATTCTTTACCTGTAACTTCCCACAGTCAGATTCTCGACAGCAGCTTGGCAAACAGCTGTTATGATGAGTCAGTAACTTGTGGGACTGAGAGCCTTGATGTCATGTCACTAAATTACAGCTCATGAGGGTCTTAAAAGTCCTTTTGCAACAGAACCACACAAGAAACTCCAAGCGAGGTTCTCTCCTCTTTTTGTTCAGCATCTTCTTGTTCAGCTCCTCTGATAATTGCCCATTACTCACTTACAAGTGAGCCCAATTTGTTTGTAGCCTTTAATGCATCCTTTCAAGCATACCATAACAAATGAGTGAGCTGGGAAAAGGAAAAGGAAGGTAGCATGACAACTCCTGTTCACACCAGGTAACTTCAGAAGCTTTATTTTTTTAAGAAAGAAAGTTGTAAGCCATGGCAGGACTATTAATTACTCAGTCTCTTGCCTAATTTGTTTGACTGAAGCCAAGTAACAACATTTTTGTCTTGCCAGGAGTTTTGATGGATGAGTATCATGTAAACAAATGACTCATTGGTCTCGCTTTGTAGAGAGAGAATGAGACTGTCAGACTACTTTATAGGTAATGGGAAGACAGAGACCCTTATGGAGCAAATTAATCCCTTTTCCCTGCAGGGTATACATTTAAATTAATCAGACATTTCTAAAAAATCTGCCTTTGAAACAATATAACAAGTTAATTGTGATTACTTCAGATATAGCTGAGATATGGGTGTTAAAGCTTTCAATGTTATGTAATATTGATTTGATTGTCCTTTTAGAGATTTAGGAGAATGGAGAGAATGTAATAGATGAAATTTTATACATTTTGGAAGATTGTCCAATGCCCTTATGTCATTAAGCCCATGATGGGATTGAAAAAGGAACCTCTTAAACAGGCATATATATTTGTCTGTAAATTACTGTGACATTTGAAGGTAGAATGTTGGCTGAGCTCGTTACATTTTTGACACTGACAGCTTATAAGGGTTTTGGTCTGTAGAGAGAGCTACAGCAGTTTCTGTGAGCAAAAAGCAATTAGGTAAAAAACTCAGTCCTGATTTTCATCATACTAACATATTTCTGAGGTGTTTAGCACCACTCAGATAAATGACACAGATTTGTAGAGAATTTATATGAAAAAATAACTTAGCAGTTTCCAAAATAGCGCAATAGATATGGGCTACTTAAAACAATATTGGGGGGAGAAGAGTGGAATTAGGAAGTTACTTTACATTATTTGAATTGTAAAAAAAAATTATTCCAGGGAAGAGACATAGAATTAAATAATTTGTGGTAAAAGGATCTTTCAAATACTTATATACTGGAGTAGCAGTTTTGTATCCATGAAACTCTGTGGTAAGAAAGACCTTTATCTCTTGGTATCATTTAGCAGGTCTCAAGAGTTTAGTGAAAATGCCAAGAGAAGGAAGCACAAATGCAGAACTGGTCACTGGTTGAATAGGATGTTACCTGTTCATGTTACATGAAAATGAGCCAGCATTAACTTCTGAACAGAGAAAATACCTACAATTTGGAGATGACAGTCCTCTGCAGAAATTTGGGATTAAAAAAGAATAGTTTTCCTCATTTGGGTGAGATGGTAATTTTATTTACATAGATGTAAATCTATAAAAGAAGTGCCACTAAAATAAATTAGGTAATATTATTAATACTGGAAGCAGAATATTTTACTGTTTTTCTTTGGAAATAAGCATAATGGATGAAAATTACTCGTGTAAAGCATGAAAATTTTATAGATCAAAAATGAGTAATCACAAAAGCAGCACTTTAAGGAAATTAATAGACTCGTAAAAACTAAAGTTTCTAAATTGCACAGAATTAAGTTGTATTCTAAAATAATTTTTCTCCCCTTACTTTTTAATTTGCAGGGACTTCTGTTCCAACTGTACAAGAATTTATCCCTCACTTCCTCATTAATGCTTCATGACACTTTTTCTATCATGCATGTTTTGTTCTTTTTTTGTCTATTCACTTAATGAGAATAGGAGCATTTTTCTCTAAAAAAAAAATGGCTGTTCTTCCAATTATTGCAGGGTAGGCAAAGACCTAAAAAGAGAAATCATTAAGCAGAGTACAAGAAGAACTATACATGTAGAATTTGTTTGCTTTATCTTAGGGATAATTAGTAGGAGGTGTTATTGCCTGTTCAGGAACTCAATGTAGACTATGGTTTTCAAATGTAGACTTAAAATAGAGAAGAACCTTCAGAGTTGCAATATATCTGTATCACACAAATTACAAGATTTTTTTTAAGTCACTGCTTTTCAGGGATTCAAACCTTAAAACCTTGTGATTACACTAGGCCATCCTCCCTTTTTAAGTAAAGTTCCAGCTTTGTATGAGAATGCAGGTATAAAAACATGATATACTGATTAAAAAATAGAGGTATGAAACCACAATATTCATCAGGATTTTAAGTCTCATGACTATTCTGTCAATTTAATGACAGAATTAAAATTTAGACTAAAATATTTAGGCTTTAAAGCTTGCTTTTGGCACTATTGATAATAAAACATCATTTTTGTCATACTTCAGAGTAATTTTTGCAGAGGTTTGGAACACATAAAGATCAACATACAAAGAGAAATACTCTATGTTGAATATTGCCATTGTATCTATTTAGCAGAACTCACAGTACTATCACTTGAGATGAAACACTTCACAATCAGCAATACTGCCATGTCTAAACCAGTAGTGGACATCCCACCAAACAGTAGTGTGATCCTCTTCCCTATGTTATTTACAAATGTTTATCATTAACTATAATAAAAGCATAATTAATGATAAAAAATTGTGTTTCCATTTTTTAGCTTTATAGTCTCTAAAAGGTCTTTGGATATGTGGCTGTCTAGCCCAACTATATAGTAAGCTTAGGAAGTGTGGGATATGGCTTTAAACCCATCTCCAGGATAAATGTATCTCTCTCTTTGCTGGAGTAACATAAAGCTTCTACACTCAGTGGACATTACTGAGTATGGTATTTTATTTCTCATTCAAATATATTTCAGTTTTTCATCAGATTTTAGCTATGCCTTTCTTGGTTTGAGAAATGTTTTCAAAATAATAGTTTTACAGTTGTTAATATACATTAAAATGACATAGATGTTGGTTCAAGAAATAGCTTTTGAGGTGTGTTTTATAGTCTTAATTCCTGTGATTTTATTCAAAATTAAAACTTACTCTGCAAGTCCAGTCCTAGCATAAGATTTTTTTTTTTACAAGTATAGTATTGAAAATTTGGTTTAGGCCGTTTCTGTAAGTGCAGTATGTACAGGATATCTTAGGAATTAAATAGGTCTAGCCTATTCTCCTTAGTACCCATATGGAAATAATGAGTGCTAGGTAAAATTTCATATACTTCCAGCAGGGAATGTAATCACACCTTTTTTTATTCAACCAACCTTGATGGAATAAAAACCCATTAATTTCAAATTGTCACATCCTAAAGGTATACCCATTCTTTTGGTGTATGGGGCTCCTGACATGACTGCGTAGACCTATGCTGTAAAAAAGAGAAATGGAGCCTTTATGCTGTTAGTTTTTTTCTCCACTTGTTACAGATAACCTCTCTGCCTCCCATGTTTAGACATGTCTTTGAGGAGGGGCTGTTCAATGATCTTATGAGGCACAGAGGTGAGGCTCATGTACTTTGCCATCTTAAATAAGTGACCTGTAATTTTGGCATCATATAGTATTATTTATGTAATCTGGGTGACATTTATTCAGTTTAAGACTCAGAGAACATTTTTTTTTCCCTGCCTTGAATATTAAATACCACTTTTTTTTTTCTGTTTTTCAAAGTAAAAGTGACATTCTCTTTCATTCATTACCTTTTCTTGACTTTTATTTCTCCTTTCTGCAAACTGGTTATTTTCTAGTTCTCCTTCATATCTTGAGAGAAACATTAAGTTTATGTAAATTCATTCTTATCTCCCTTGGTTAATCTATCTTACATAAAAGTTACCGTCTGTCCCAGCTTCCCATATAATTTCTGTCAGCGGGGCATTGGAGTGTAGTGTCTATTATTCTACTCTCCCCACTATTTATAGAAACACATTATGGCACCTTCCCCTCTCTACTCCCCCCCACATATCTGACATGCATAGTGATATAAATGTCTTTACCTCATGACCACGTTTCAGCTTCTCCTTCTGATACCAGATGCTGCTTCCATCAGCACTTCCTTTTGCAGACTAAGTGATCACCCAGAAGACTAAAGGATTTTGTATTAAACCAGTGATGTGATAAATGGGTTTGGCCTCAAAAAGACCTATTCATTTCATACACTTACTGGAATTCAGAGATTGGTTCATAAGCTGCAGTTCCAGACCAATTATTTTAAAAGAACATTAGAACAAATGTAAGTACTGTCTTCATCAAAAGTGATATGAAAGTGGTCATGGGGAAAAGATTCTCATTTTGACATGAAAGAATAAAGAATATGTGACAAATATAAGAGTGATCTCTGCTAGCAGTAATTTCCATTGCTGAGAAACATGGCAGCACCAGGTGATTTGTAACATCAGCCATCAGTACACAGGAAGTGCAATCTGAGCCAGTCAATAAGAACTCATCACGACACTAGAGCACTCATGAAAACGAAGTAGCATTATATATAAACATAATTTTTACAACTCAGTTATATTAACCAGTCTTTAAAGTAAATATATGATGCATTGAGACTTGGTCTTACGTTAGGCAGGTACTCTTCCCCTGTGGCAGTATGACAGAATTTTTATGTTTGGGTGGGGATCCCATTTCACAAAAAAAAAGTTTTAACTACACACGTAGCTATCACTTATGAGAAGAGAACTGGGTGTAAAAAAAATTTGAAAACTTTCTTTTTAGTCCATTGGGTATTTTACTCTTCTATTGTTTTAATCCTCCAGTGCATTTTCTAATCATCCATATCCAGTTGGTTATACCAGGCTTTACAAGGAAATTATTTTGTTTTGGTAGACCAGGAAGGAAGTCAGCAACAGACAATAGGAAGTTGCAATTTTTTTTTCAGTATAATCTAATTTAAAAAACCCAACTCTTTCACTTTGCAGAGCTGAAAAATACAGGCAGTGTGAAAAATGAGAGCTGGCAGGACATTCACTATTAAACCTGCCAGCTAGCAGAAACCTTTAGCCTAGCAATTAAGTTGAAGTATGACAAAAGCATAGATCAGATTGTTTGCACTTAACTCATAGAAGGGAAGTTATTATCCACCATTTCAATTCCAGTATAATAAAAATTATTCATCTAATAAGAAATGATCAATGAAACTTAAAAAGTAATGAAACAAAATATAAGAAAATACTCAATAGCTTGAGCTGATTAATTGAAAGAAGCATCCTGCATCTTTACTAGAAATCAACCACTATTAGCTGCAGCTGACTTAATGCTATTCACTTAATAGCTGTTAATTTTGGAAAGCAATTTAATGACCTGTTCATTAGCTACTTTTAAGTTACTCATTGTGAATGTGATTATTTAATAGTAGTTATAATAAACCCAGATGCAAAATAACAATAATAGCAAATATCTTAGAGAGGAATGTTGAGGTACTCAGTTCATATGTACCCATATGCCTGAAAGGCAGAGATAATTTTTTAAACTACATTATTTCATCCTTCCCACTGCAATATTCATTTAGCATGAGAATCATTCCTAACCAAATATAACCAAACTATGTGGTTTAGGAGCAGCAAGGCATGACTGTTCAGTAAGGAAAGGGGCAGGGGTTGCCAGCCCCACTGGCAGGTCAGGGGAACCCCCAAGGCAGTCCACCACCCTGAGAAAGCTGTCAGTATTTTTCAGCAGTATTTTTCAGCAGTATTTTTCTTATCCTCAGTAACTTTTCCCTTATAACTAGAACAAATTTATGGCTGCTCACCTCAGAAGTCAAGTTAGAAAGTGGGGACAAGGGCTGGGATCAGCAGAGATGTGGCTGGGCAAGGGCAGGGCTGTGACATAGTTCTGGGATGAGGGACAGAGGCACAGATGAAGCAAAATGAAGCAGGACCTCCCCAATGAGTTTTCCTCCATTACTTTCTCACATAGTAGTCTTGATAGTACATGGTTAAATCTTATTTGCATGGGGAAGAATGCTTTTAAAAATCATGAGAATAGATTCGGGGGGGGAGTGGAAAGATTTGGTTTGGGAAAGAGAACTGGAACTGGATAGGCCCTGGGAACAAGGTGGGGTTAGCTTTGTCTCTAGTAAAACATGTGGTAGATCATGTGCTTACTGCACCCGCATGGGTAAATGATATGATTGTTACATGTAATGATTATTGATGACTGAATATAATTATTGCTAATCAGAATCATGAGAAAGGATGTAATAATGAGAAAGAAAGTTTTTGGGGTCTGGGAATTCGTGCTTGGATAGAATCAATGTGTACCATAGAACAATAGCAGTTTAATAATTAATAAATTTATGTAACCAAAAAGAGTATAAAACATGCCCAGCTCGAATGCAATGTCAGAGTCTGATTTGGGTCTGTACCCCAGGCCCTCAGAGCTCTCTTCAATAAAAAGCACCCATACAAGCATACTTCGTGTGATTATGTGATTTCAACGCTAACAGTGTGGGCCAAGATTGCACCACTGAGGTGCATTCCTCCACTGGCATGGAGTGCAGGCAGCTCCAAGGAGACAGAGAGTGTGAGCCAGATCCGACACTAAACAAGAATTTGTTTCTCAGCTTGTAAAACACACAGTTTTGATTTCTATTGAAAGAATAATTTTTAAAAAGCCCTAAGAAATTGTTAAAAATCAAAAAATGCAGCCAAATTGGGTTTTATAGAGAGTTTCATCTCTGAAACATTACTGGCCACTCAAAGAACTCAAAACCGAACAAGCTTCAGGCTTCATATTAAACTGCATTTCAGATCCAAGCTGTGACAAAATGAACAAATAAGCAGTCTGAAATGACAACTCCACTAATTTCATATACAAACAATAGATGACAGATTTTATTATCTCCTGCCTTTTATAAATACATATTACTTACAATCAAATCTTACTTATTCATCTATGAATACAAACAGTAAAAAGTAAACAATATCAAAATTACACATTTCAGCACAGATTGAGAATCACTGATTTTTTACCTCCAGGTAATGCTAGTCAAATTATGGAGTAAAATAATCTGGGAAGATGCAGACTAAGAAGAAAATTTAAAGGGATGCCTGAGGAAGGAAGACGGGAATTTTGCTACAGAAGCAATTACTCTACACTGGTCAAACCTGACATATTAACTGAATTCTGAAGATTTTCACACCATGAAGAAGATAGGAGAAGACACAGATTGCAATGCCTTCGGTAAAGAAGAATTTTCCAATGTCACAAAAGAAGGTGTTATTTAGAGGCAGATAAATAGAATATATTTATACATATAAATATGCTAAAATAGACATTTATCTATATTTTAAATATGAAAGATTTTATGCCATCTAATAATTGTCTACAAAATTATAAGATTTTTTTACTCTCTATAATGAAGAAAATCAAAATGCTTGCTACAATAAGAAAAATAAGAAGAGCTATAGAGAAAAAGGAATCAGTTCAAAGACTAGAAGAATAGAAATAGGTGGTGATTCTGAATAGTTCACTTTCTATGATGCCCCATTTAACAATGATAATGAAGTATTTTCTGTATTTCTATATAATTACTATTCATTTAATCAAAGAAAAAATTGAATTTGCATGAGAATTGTAGTTATGCTAAATGAGGGACTTTTCAAGTATAGGAGGCAGGAAAAGTCTCTAAAGGAAAGAGAGTTTCTTTAAAGGTCATCTGAAAAAAAAAAATTGATTGTTGCAAGAAAAAATTATGTAGAGTGCACCAATACATTAAAAAGCAATTGTGTTATATTCAGTCATTAAACTGAAAAAAAGGAAAATCAAGTGCTCTTAGTACCAAATGATTGTAAGTCTAAATAAGATCTTAGGTATGATATAGATACTGTAACTTCCACAAAGCCTCAGAACACAGCAGTTTACCATAAATGCTTCTTAATCAAAGATTTCCATTGATTTACATTTTATATGCAAATAATAA
This sequence comes from Hippolais icterina, assembly GCA_013400075.1. Taxonomy (NCBI): domain Eukaryota; kingdom Metazoa; phylum Chordata; class Aves; order Passeriformes; family Sylviidae; genus Hippolais; species Hippolais icterina. The sequence continues at coordinate 54,769 of VWYN01019612.1, read as the reverse complement.
AAGCTATTGCACGTCATGTACATATATGGATCTTGGTATATCTCAATGCTTCATGGAGGGAACTTCATTTTTACAGAATTTCTTGACACATAAGTGCTCAGTGCTGTATTCTTACAAATACAGCAATTTTCTATTTTTTTATCAACAGACCAGTAAGGTTGTCAAGATAGATGGCTAAACCTCTGTTCATTGTAGATTTCTTACCTTATACATTCTGAGGACGTCTTTGCTGTTTTCACAGCCTTGTCATACTGTTACCTATAGACATCCCTTGGATGATTTATATAGTTACATTCTTCAATTCTTCTTCTCTTTCCTGGATGAAGAGGGTCCATGTTGTATTAGAAACACTTCTTTTGATGCCAAAGTGTGTGACCTACATTTCTGGATAAGAAATGCAATCCCACTTAATAAATTAGGTTCTCAACATCATCTAATATTTTCCAATTATCCAAAGTATTACTGCTTCCTTATTATCTGTCGGCAATTTTATTTTTAAACCCTTATTTTACTAAGAATCATTGGTGAAAATATTAAATATTAAATAAGGGTGCTGAAGAACCTCTCAACCTTCTATTGAGAAACAAAAAAACTTGTGGTCCCTTTTCATCATTATCAACTGTATCTTTCCCTTTGAGCAATTCATTTGTTTGTTTTATAAGTCTCAACTTTCCCTAGCTTTTCTAGTAATGTGGCAGTGCACCAAGGTCTTTATTGATGTCTAAGAAGATTATATCAAGAATATTTTACTACTGGGAAAAAAATCAATTATCCTGTCTAAGCATATAGTAGTTAAACCAGACACGATCTAGCTTTGTTAAACGCGTGTTGTATTTAATCCAGTCTCATCTAACTGATTTAAATTTTGATCGAGTATATTGTTCTAACTAGTTATAGCTTTTTTAAATGATTTCATAGTTTTATTAATTGGAGTAAAGCTATATCTTATGTGAAGTCATACAAAACTAAAATAAAAAAAGACAACCAAATAAACCTCTACTAATAATTAGGTGACAAAGAAATATTTCATTACAAAGATGTTTTCTGCAATTTGAAGAAAAATAAGAAAAATACACAATAAGCTATGGGGGAAAAGTTGTCAATGCATCATGACACTTGTCTATCATTTCATTTTATCATCAACAGTTTCATTCTCTTAGGACAAGAATATAACATAAATCATTAGATTAGCCTGTTTTCCAAATACAAGAGTGATAGTCTGAGCTGAAGTGATAAGGAATAGATGATATTAAAACAGCAAGTATTTAAGTCAAATGTGCAATTCATCACTGAATACTTTCCTCTTGTGTATATGTATAAAGGGAGACAATAGTCTGAATTTAAGAGAATTGATTTGTCCTAAACTTCAATAATAATGATCCGTATTCATTACAAGTACCCCAAATAGTAATGCAGTCCAGACCAAAAGCTGCTGTTATTCAGGTTATTTGGTAGCTTCCAAAATTGTGCAAGTATACTGGGAAACGTTTGGACTTTTTACTGAAAACTTTTTTTTTAAATAAGATTTGTAATCTCCTCTTTGCTTGTTTGTTTTATAAAAATCTGTAACATTATAATAGAATTGATGGGCCTAACAATGTATTTCTGCTTCAGAATTTTATATCTAGAAACTGAATATCATGCAGAACTACTGATAGTTATATTCCTATACACCTGTAAATTCACTGAATATTTTCAGGTCAACATAAAATTTAGCTTAAATAAGTTCTTACTTTCCTTAAAACTGTACTGTACACAGAGCTACTCTGACATCAGTTTTACTGTAATGGTTGAGATTTCAAAGCACACTAGTTTTCCTTTACTTGTATTTCCCAATCTACAATTTATTAGTCTTTTTAATGCATTGCAAGAATGGTGCAACCTGAATGATGCTGTCCTGGTTTAGGGTATGACATGCTTAGACAAAAAGGAAAGGTGGCCATTTCACCAGTTCTTTGGGAGTTTCCTCTTCTCTAAAAAAGGTCATGTCTTTTGCTTACTTTAAATTCACGCATATTCCAAGTACAGTTTTTAAATAATTATTATTTTCTTTATTCTGTATATGATTTATGTAAGTTAGAATGAGAATAATTTGCAGTTGCATTGCTCTTAATTAACTGCTACAGAGGGAGATTTAATTGGGGATTATAAATCAAGTTAGTTTCTCTGTAGCCATTAGCATCCTAAATTAAGTCTCATCTGTGAAACAGAGCAAAATTCTCCTCACCAGCTGGGGCAGTTCTGTAATTGGTTCAATGTGCTCTAGGCACTTTTCACAGGTTTCCAAAGAGCATCCAGGGTAAAACAATACTCAGGGCAAAAATAAGACAGATATTAATCATATACAAAAAAATTAAAAGACAATATCATATTTATAAGTAGATGATAATTTATTCCAATAAATATTTTTTTTTCTGTAAGTAATTTTTTAAGCTACAATTTACCAATTATTCCAGCAGTTCCTCTTTGTTTCATTTTTAATCTTGATTTAACTATGCTATTGCTGAATTGGAAATTTCCAGTTTCTTCTAGCTGACCTACTGTCACCTAAGAGTTTACCAGCAATTGAATTATTGTCATAAATTTCATTACAACTGCACAATGAAACACGGTCAAAGAATAAGGAATAACACAGAGCACATTCAATTTTCTAGTACATTCAACATAATTTTTCATCAGTGAGGCATGTAGCTCAGTTTCTGACTAAGGAAGGAAGCTGATTTGTTGCTCTTGTTCCAGATGATGATAGCAATATCACACTTCCATATACACTAAATTACATGTAATTTTATTTATTGCTAACGGTTTGGCTTTCAAATATTGCAACACCCATTACTTTCATATACACTATATTGTGCATTCTTTGATAACATTTTGTTTGCTCTTCAAATATGAATAAAATCACTATTAACATCTTTGAAATAAAGAAACAGATATAGAAAAAAAATTAATTATCTAGGAACTGTTAGCCACATGATCCCAGTTTACTGCACTTCATTCCTAATCTAATAATTTTTAAGAGAATTATTTTGAAGGAATGTGTTACCCATCTCATTGTACAGCTTTTATTAACTAAGTTAAATATTATTCCAAAAATAAACTATTGAAAAATAGATAAGGCATATGCTTCTAGAAGTGAAGAAAACAATTACCTTTGGGACTACTAGGTATAAGAGATTTTAAACCTTTTGTGTTACTAGGATATACCTGATTGATAATATTTAGAANTATTTATTATTGAAATATATTTATAGTAACAATCTGACTGTTCATAAAATCTAATTATATTCAGAGAATGGTTTTTATTACATATTTATCACTTTGTTTTTCATTTTGTTTTCATCTAGTTTCTGTCCTTTTAATTCTGGCATTGATTATCTCAGTTTATTTCCCATTTCTAGTTCTATTTATATATATATTAACGTTTTTGCTTAACAGATACATACTGCAAGATCTGGCATCTGAAAAGTTGGATAATATTTTAACAGTAGGAATGTGCAAGCTTGAACAATATAATTTTCATGATTTTTAAAATGTTGTAGTTCAGTTAGTATCATTAAACAAATGATACCTCTCACAGCTGTAGCAAAAATTTAACATAAAGAAAAGAGGGGTTTTTTTCCTAAATTGTGTCAAAAGCTGCAGTCAGCCAGAGGGTTATAAGGGAGGCACTTTCAAATTCAGCAAATAAGAATCCAAACTATACTCAGGAGAAAGTAATGTTTTGTAGCTCTCTAGTTACAGATGGTGCTTTTAGTAAGTAACCCCAATTCTTTTGAACTAAAAACTGTTTGAGATTTAAATCNAGAAAAATTTTTATGACTTGTTCTGTATTATAGTTTAGTCCTTCTAGAAATATGTTATAAAGGTACTCAGTTGATTGTTAATGTTAGCAGTGACATAATTGTAACAGATATTCTTGATTTCTCTCTTAAGCTGACTGCAGCTGAATAATGAAGGAAATAGTTATTCTTTCCTCAATAGCTGAAGATGATAAATCTATTTTAAAGGAAAGAAAATCTTGAATATATAAATATATATATATAAATAATATATATAAATATCAATATAATACAGAAAATATTTAAATATTTATTATTGAAATATATTTATAGTAACAATCTGACTGTTCATAAAATCTAATTATATTCAGAGAATGGTTTTTATTACATATTTATCACTTTGTTTTTCATTTTGTTTTCATCTAGTTTCTGTCCTTTTAATTCTGGCATTGATTATCTCAGTTTATTTCCCATTTCTAGTTCTATTTATATATATATTAACGTTTTTGCTTAACAGATACATACTGCAAGATCTGGCATCTGAAAAGTTGGATAATATTTTAACAGTAGGAATGTGCAAGCTTGAACAATATAATTTTCATGATTTTTAAAATGTTGTAGTTCAGTTAGTATCATTAAACAAATGATACCTCTCACAGCTGTAGCAAAAATTTAACATAAAGAAAAGAGGGTTTTTTTTCCTAAATTGTGTCAAAATCTGCAGTCAGCCAGAGGGTTATAAGGGAGGCACTTTCAAATTCAGCAAATAAGAATCCAAACTATACTCAGGAGAAAGTAATGTTTTGTAGCTCTCTAGTTACAGATGGTGCTTTTAGTAAGTAACCCCAATTCTTTTGAACTAAAAACTGTTTGAGATTTAAATCTCAGGTGAAAGAGTTACCCATTAGGATACAAAAATAAAGTGTAGGAAACACATTTCCACTTTTACCTAATAAAAATAATAATAGTAAGATGGACCTTAAAGGCGATTAACAGCATTGCAGAGTAGGCAATCCTAGGACTCCAGAGAAATGTGCAGAAAATCTCACAGCCCAGCAAACTAGCACTGTATGGATGGGACCACCAATGACCTCATCCAACCTTACTCCCAGCCTGTTAATTCTTTAAAATCAGTAGTGAATTTTACCATCAGCAGTGGGGTACCAATTTCTCAGAACAAAGATAACTGTAGTATGAGATCTGTGGGTATTCGGGACAGGGATTTATGACTGCACCAGGACATTGCCCTCAACAAAGGCTTGGTGCAGCAAGGGATGTCCTTGTGGCAGGCATTGCTCAGGTTGGTTGTTAAATCCGAGATCCTAGAATATGAGTGTGTGGATGAGACTTGGAAAAATATTTAAAAAAATAAAATAATAATAGGATAAGAAATAAAAACTCCTTGGTTCCCTAACAGGAGACATTGAATTCTTCCTTTTTGTGTTGTTTTTTCATGGGGAAAAAGTGTAGAAACTGAAGGAAGAGAAGGGTAATCTGGAAAACCCCCCAAATAATTGAAGCATTCACACTGAGAACCACAGGTCTTGGGTGGGGATGCATAGTCCTCTTCCTCTTTCAATAGTGATTAGGAGTTTCTTATAGCCTCCCCAGGTATAAGCAGCTTAATCACAGTTAGTAAAGAAGAGTAAGGAGAGGAGAAGGCAAATAGGTCCATGTCTGTGGCTGTCCAAGGCATGTGCCTGGGGGAGTCTAGCTCCTGCCATGGAGCCTGACTGGCTTCAATGATACAGGAGCTCCTGCTCCTGTACCCTGCTAGCATTGCACAATCTGGGAAGGAGCATGTAAGGCCCCAAAAAACTCAATGAGACTTCTAACAGGGCTTATGGTTGTTTATGTACTCTGAGTAAGAGGTACAAGAGAAATACCAACAAGATATTCTCAAGCGTTCAAAACAACAAAAAAGGCTTTATTGGCAACTTTAGAAAATCAGAGAGCTTTGGCAAATTCACTCAACATAAAACAAAGCATTAACTTGGCAAACTTTAAGCCCAACTGATTTTAAGTTACTCAAAAATTCCAAGAAGTAACTCAAAGAAGAAAGAGAAAGACATAAAAGATGTAGCAAAGGGAACATATAGCTACCAAATATTCCAGCATTGTTCAGCTCATAGAAATCCCCAGAGTGGAGAGGGTCAAAGCACATGCTTACTTCATGCTCAGCTCTAAATACCCCTTGGCCTTCCTAGGCCCTGCCCCAAGTGGGATTTTTGGTCCTTGGGCCACTCAGGAGCTGGGTTAGGGGCTCCTGGGCAGGTGTGGAGCATTGTCCACTGCCTCCGGAATTGGCAGCCACTCCCAGGCCGGGATACAGGCTCCAGGGGTGGGGGGTGTGGAGCAGGGCACTTCCTCACCAGGGCAAGGCCCAAGCTGACACACACACTCCAAAATGTCTCAAGACATCAGTCTTTCCAGTCTTTCACTGAGCACAAGCTGCAAAGAGACGAAGGAGTGATCATGTGGTCACTGAAATTCTGGGGGTGAGAGCTGTAGGGGCAGAGTGAGCACTGAGGTGTGGTCTCATTAACTGTTAACTGGGGTTAACAGCTGGAACACAAACTAATCTCCCTTAGTGTGGTGTGGCCTGTGAAAAAACTAATGGGCAGTAATGGTTGATGATAAATTAATAAGCCCTGAATAAAATTGCCAGCTGCTGTCCTGGATTAACTTCAGCCACATGGATGGGAAGCAAAGCATGCATGGCACCCTGGACAAAGGAAACACCAGCCCCATTCCCACAATGTAGGAATGTACACAAAGACTGCTTTCACCTGGTGAGGAACCGAGCACAGTGGAAGCAATTAACCCATTTCCTGCAAAGAGAAGGACAGGAGTTATCAGCAAACGTTCATTAGAATAGAACTTTCTTCTCATCTATATCCAAATACTTCTTTTCTAATGTCAGAGGAGGACAATTTTTCATTGCTACAGTGATCAAGGAAAAGGTGAAGTAAAGTTCACAGAATAAAATAAATGCCTTAAGAATAGATAATATCAATGAGAAGAAATTATGTGAGAACCTGACTAGTTTAGGAGTGTAGGAAACTCACTTCAGTTTCATACACTTCCCTTGCATATAGCTTTTGAAAATTAGCCTAATGGAAATATTACCAGAAGTCATCTACATTACAGCTAGACAAATAAGGTTCTGAGGATTATTTATTCATTATAACCCCATTTTTAATTGATGAGAACTGTAAACATGAATTTTTTCAAATGTATATTTGGGTTTGCATTATGGTTGGTCAACATAACCATATTGTACCATTTTTTTTTCTCTTTTAGGTTAGAAACGTAATAAATGAACAAAAATGTACTGCACAAAAGGCTGCTATTTGCCCCAAAATACCCAAACCAAAAGCTTTTTCAGGAAATTTTCACATTATCTTTTCTGATCTGTACACACAAGTTATGGTAGATCTTGTGGACAAGACAGCTGCCTTTGGAAAGTTCAAATTGTATATAGGAAAAATAGGAAAAACAGAAGTTCATAGGATTCCATACTGTCCCACTTGACCATTGATTACTTTGGAAAGGGACTGTGTGTTTTAGAAAATATAATGTTTTTAAATGGAGAAGTGAACAATTTTATTCTTATGAAGTTATTTATAGGACCCTAAATATATCATGTCAGATATGCTGACATGGACATTCAGAGAATATCAAGATTCTCTACCTGTGGAACTAGACACATGGGAGCAAACCTGACTCCAAGAACTGTGAAACCAGCTTAGGTTCACCTTAATATGGTCCTAAGCAAAGCTCTGTAGTAAGGTAGTGCATAGCTTATCTGACTTCCTTTCCATATTTAGGTCTGAAAATGCCATATATTGGAATCTGTATGCATATAAAACTTAATGCTTTTCACAGTTTGATTTTTTCCCCCCTCTTGGAAATCTTGTATGTTACATTTCACCTTCATAGACAGCTTTTAAAAAACTATAATGCATATCTAGATGCATATATCTATATAAAAATACCTTTAATGTAAGAGATAATTTTAAAATTTAGCTGTGGTGGCTCAGTGAAAAGACAACAGAAAAACAAGTTTTAGGAAGAAAGTCTGTCTGGATTACTGATTTTCTCTTTACAACATAACTGAGATACTTCGTTCAGTCTTTAGACCACTGAGGTATACTGAATATTCATTAGACTATGATATATGCAAGGACATTTAGAATATTTCCTCCCCTGGAGACAGTACCTAGATTAGAAAACTCTAGCATGTTTTAGCAATTCTCTTCAAATTTACATTTTGTACCTATTGAGAGACTCATCTATTAATTCAAGCCAAAACTGTTTATTGTAGTCACTAGCTTTTCATATTTCTGCTCCAATGTGAAACAAAAGAGATGAAATTAATATAATTAACAACATTGTACATTTTAAACAAGTAACTGGTTTTTTGCTCTGACTGCACACTGTGAATAAAGGACAATGTTGCTCAACAGAAAAACTAAATTAATTTTGTATATAGTATATTAATCAACACATGACATTCCTATTATTTACTAAATTCCAAATGTTCAACAAGCCTGTTCTGATGAATTCTGAAATATTTTAGGAAAAATTATTGGCTAAGTGGCAGGCATATAGATAGAAGATAAAAATTTGAAGTTTAGTTGGGGTTTTTGGTGGGTTAAGAGTAACATATTTGCTGTCATTGCAAAACAACATCAACTCCAAAGAGAAACAAATTGTTTTTCCATACCTGAAAACATGTAATTTGTTTTGTAAATATTTAATTTCAACTAAATACATTAAAAATAAGAGGCGTTAAATTGAAGAAAATGCTATGAAAATGAGGAAAAGTAGCAAAATTAAATCTGTCATCTCCACAATTTGTTAATGAACTGGATAAACTCAGAGATAATCTCTTAGTAAGGGAGAAGAGGAATCATATATATATAAAATATATTTTTCCTGCTTTTAAACGAATATGTCAATGAAAAATAACAATGATGGTTTGTATTTACTTGTTTATGATGCATTAGCCTTGATGAAAATCTGAGCTTCTACTCAGACAACTGCTCACTCTCATCCTTCAGCAGGATTAGGGTAGAAAATAATAAGAATAGGAATGGCAAAGCAAAGGTGGATATAAAGACAAAGAGATTGCTACTAATTATTATCTTGGAAAAAAAAATCAATTTGGTCAAAACAAAATTTAGTACCAGTTAAATATTTAATCACTGTTTCAAGTAGAAGTAGGCAAAAAATCAGCACCAAATCAACACCTCTCTTCCCCACTTTTTCAGCGTCAGCTTTACTCCCTCACTCCCAAATGTAATAATTTTGAAAAGACTTAGCTACATTGTAGTGTCCATACATCTTTTGAGGGAAATTTTAACTGTGGGATAGTGGCTATGCCCAGTATGCCACCTTTAGTTAGACAACATATTTCTGAGAAGTGAAAGTTCAGACTTAACTGTATCTCTGGGATGTCCTATTATTGCTTCCTGACTACTCTTCAAATGCTTGACAGTTCAGAGCTTTTTTCTTTTTTTTTTTTTTTGGTTGCTGGTTTGTTTGTTTGGTTTGGGTTTATTTTGTTGAGTTTTTTGTTTGTGTGTTTGTTTCATTCTTTTTTAATGAAAAGACTGTAGAAAAAAACCTAGGCAACATTTCTGGTAACTACCTTGACAATCAGCTACTGATCTCAGATGTCTAAAGCAAGGAAAATGTTGCCTCTAAGTTGCTAAAGGCAGCTCAGACAGGAAAGGAGGGCAGTTACATTTAATATTAGTGTGGTGCTTAAATTCTGGCAGTTAGCAAATGAAATTTTAGTACATCTAAAAGCCTGTCTCTAATTTTAATTCTACTTTCACTGAAGTGAATTATAAACCTCACAGGGCTCCATAGTGTGTTCAAACAAACTTATGAATGTTTCATTTCATGTGTTTGTGTTTCTCATTTTTCCTACGTCAGTTTTGATTTGTTTCCAAGGCTTGTCTTGCTTTATTGTGATGGTTGATTGTTGGAGCAATGCTATTTCCTGTTGCCAGATTTATTTTGTTTTCTGTCTGATTTTATTTATTTATGTATGCTCTTTTAGTGTCACTAATGTTCAAGGGCTCCACACAATGTTTCATGATGCTTCATAACTCGTGTGATCTCATCAGTGGCTTTTCTAACAGGTCGATAAAACATTCTTTCTGGCCAACACACAACAAAACCTAACCTTTGTTTAAGCCTCAAGGAAAGACTATATCTAATGGGTCTTACAAAAGACATTTGAGGTTTTGCAGACTGGTACAACCTAAACTTTTGACAACTACTCCTTCATCTTTTAGGCTGTATCAAAAATATCCCATGCAGTCACACAGTAAAGAATTAAAAATTATCACACTAAAAAATGTCAATATCTTATGCCTGGTATATTCTTGCATGCAATGATATTCAGTATTGACAGGTGGAAAATAGAATTCCTATGACAGACCTTAATGTAACATTATAGTCTTTTCACATGTAAAAACAAAAAAATTATTTCTTTTTACTACATTTTCAAGGTGCAATTCCTGATTTTTCTCTGGGGTTTCTTGGTTGGTTTTTTCTTTTTTTTTTTTTTTTTTTTCTTTAATCTCCATACACTTTTAAAAGGGTTTTGTTCCTCTACAGAGATTTCATTGATAACAATAGAATACTGTTTTTGATATGAAATATTTACTGTTTATAAATGTCTTAAGGGGGGAAACCAAAGTGAAATGTTTTGAAAGTTCTCTATTAGTATCAGGATGCTTATATTAGAAGACTACCATTTGACCAAACAGAAACTAAACAAGCTATCCCCCAAAAGCCCCATTGCTTTTCTTGCTAGATATGGTTGAACTGTATGACTGCTTCTTTTCAGTAAGATTTTTAAATAGCTCATATATCTAAAAGTACTGATGTGTTAGAAAATTCAAATACCCAAAGCAATATTTATTAGATAACTCTAGAAATTCACATAAAATTAATTGGGCCCTAATTTAAAAAAAAATATATAAAAGGAATATTAAAAGCAGAAAATAAACAAAATATAATTCACTCACTGACCTATTAGGGAAATCTGATAATGAAAACATATGTATGTAAAGAAATTATATTCCTGATCTTTTATCAATCAATTTATTAGAAGCTTAATGCCCTAAACATAACAATGCAATTTTATTGAGTTTCTCAGTGTGTGAAATGGGTACTTAATGGCCATGCTGAAAGTCAAGAAGCATTTTTTTAAAGATAATCTTATTTATAGTCACAAATTAACAAGCCACATAGATTAAAAATGTGATAAGAAAAAATGCCAAGTTGATAAGTTAATCAAAGGAGAAATGAGGTCACCTGAACTCTTGTTCTATTGATTTAAATTAATGCATAACAAATATAGAAGCTGTCCATCCCATCTTTTTATGAGCTGGAGGTGAAATAAGACAGATGCACTGTCCTTCTGCTCAGAGCAAGGAAGAAAAAGTGGATAACACTGTCTTACTCATTGAGAAATTGTGTGAAAATAAGTCATTTCCCGCCAAACAGATCATATTAGGTCCTGAGATCACTAAATTTGAGGATGTTTTCAGATGTTTTCTCCACATGTGACTTGCCTACATTTCTTTCCCAATATAGCTTGTTCATAGTCATTCTATATTTTGTCAGCAGAGCTATAAATCTTCTTGATACCAAAGTTACTGAGAGTTCTTGGCACAACAATTTCAAGATTTGACCTTAGAATGAACCTTTAATAAAACTAAGAGCTTTTATTAAGTTGGAGGCTCTCTTCTCCATCCCCTGTTCTTTGTCCTGCCTTCCATGATTGCAAACTTATTGTATTTCCTGGTGACCAACGTGGGCTAGCTGAGGATCTAATCCCTCCAGGTCACTGCAGAATGTCCAGAAGGTAAATGTAAATGTAGCCTGGGAAACCACACAATTATTTTACATCCCAGTAGCAGAGAAAAGAAAGATGCATGAAAACTTTGGTCTGTATGACAGATATTTATGGATGTAGAATCCCATTCTACTAGATCAGAATCCAGTGAAGCACTTTAGGTCTTTTCCTACCACATAATCCCACACAGATGTTATAGGAGATGAAGAAAATGCTTCTATCTTGCTGAATCTTTCATAGAACATTCTTCTATGAATATCTGAATAATAAATATCAAAACCTACTACTTTCTAATGCTGACTAAGTAAATCTTTGTTCATTAATTAAGGTGTGCCCCAGCATGGAATGTGTGAACACTAGAGTTTGCAGATTTTGAGGTTAACTTAGTCTAAATCTATTATGCTGTGCAAGGAACAGACCTGTACTTTCCTATGAGATCTCATGAAACTTAGTCCTTCTTATCAGTAAGGATGAAAATATATTTAGAAAAGCTTGTTCTTATATTGTGGATGGTGAATAATCCATTCCACTCTAGACTAGACTACTAGTGACTGATCTGTTACCCTCCAAGTTTTTATTGTGGATGATATATATTCATAAAATACATTCAGGCTTTTATTTAGCTTTCACCAGTGTAGGATGCTTCATCTCTTAATAAAATTACTGTTATAAGAAATCTACAGAATATTTTTGCGGACAGAATTTATCACTGCTCCTGACATTAGGCCAGAGTATCAATATAGATGTAATACATGCATAAATTCACAATGTGTAAGTCCTTATCTGTTCCAAGACTCATGAGGCACTGGATAGAAAAGTTGGGTTGGGGGCATTTTGGTGTTTTGTTTTGGGTTTTCANTTTTTGTGTGGGAGGGTGTGTATTTGATTGACAAGTGAAATAAGATCACCTAATACCCGGAACTTGAAAAATTATTAAAATTAAATATAAACTTTAAAACCTAAAACAATCATGTCCTAAATGTATCCATGTAAGATTCTGCATGATTTTAATCCATCTTCAGTAAATGCAACTCTGGTCGTTTCATACATTCTCCTTATTAAATGAAATATAGAATTTATACTGATATACTTAGAATTTACTTAAATTATAACTGAAGTCTAAATTTTTTCATTTGGGGAAACAAGACAGATCAGCATCATATGAACAAAGAGAAACTGCTAAAGATTTATGCAATGAAAAATTAATATTGCTTGTTAGATATTTTGCTTTAAGATTTGGAGCAGGAAGATAGCTATGAGAAGATTAAAAATAAGGAAGTTTCTCTACATCTTTGTTGAACTGTAAACAAATGATTGTGTACATTTCAAATGTTTAATTTGAATAAAATAAATAAGAATGCAGGTATTTTACAACTTTTCTGTTCCTATCTTTTTATATATCTTGCTGACATTTTTCAATGGAGATGAAGAAGAGCTATTCAGGCATGAACATTGTGCTTGCATACATAAATCTCCTCCTAAAAATTCTACTTTTACTTACAATAAAATAGGTTTTTGTGTGGCCAATGAACAGAGCAAGGGGAGAGCAAGTAGAGGAACATGAGAATTTATGTACATAAGAAAGTTAAGTGAGTGGCTCTCGAATTCCCTGGGGGTGCCATGTTTACACCATGTTGCGAAAGAAAATGTGAGCACTGAAGAGCTGGCTGCAAATCAGAATACTATAGTTCCTGAACTTCAGGTGGATCTGCTGCCTTGGTCTTGAAAACTCATTGGCTCTTGCATATGCTCCTGATCATATAGTCTCAAATGCAGCATACTTTGCTATTCAGTATAAGGATTTAAATGTTCCATTTTACCTCTCATTGTAATGGTATAGGTGGTCAGTAGAATACTTATTCCCATCTAGAAAAAGGTCTAAAGACTATTCATGTGTCTGTGTTTATGTCTATAAATGTGCCTGTATGCATATATGTTTTATACCTAATTTTTTTCAAGGTACTTGCCACAGTATGGGATCATAACTGCCATCAGTTTATTCTAGAAATAATGGCTGCTTGAATACACCAAGAAAAATCTAATATGAAGGTATTGTTTCTTTAAAAGTGTGTATTACTAATAAAAGCTTTATAATGCTAAATTGCAAGGTCAGTTGAAAGCTCCAAAAGGGGATTATACTCACCATTTTGATCAATGTAAGTTTGCAATTCAGAATTAAGCTAGTGTGGTTTGTACAGGTTTAATTAACTACAATGCAAGGGCACTGGAAAGGTTAATTAAGATCTACCTCCTATAACTGTGATGAAACACTTTATGGTGAGTACTTCAAGAGGTTTAGTTTCCAACAAGAGAAAACAAGCTCTTTATATTTAGTAGTTTGATATTAAAAAAAAAAAAAAAGCTTTTTCTGATTTACTTGAAAGCTTGATAATCATAAATATTACAGCAATACTAGGAAGATAAAACCACATTATTTGTAGTGTTTCAGCTGGAATTCTCTATATAATTTTAAAGGCATTTGCCCTATGTCAACTAGGCATTGGTTGATCCTTTGAGTGATTTTTATAGTGATTAAAGTAGGCTAGTGAAACAAGACTAAAATAGATTCCTTGGCACTCCACCAGCAGGAAACAAAAGTGTGTGTCAAATATACAGCTTCTCATGTTTGAGTAAATTCATCTCAAAGGTGCCTTCTTTCACATAGAAAACAATAACTAATCAGCTAATTATGTTGCTGGCTAGTCTTCTGAATTGGCAGGAAAAATGTCATATTATCTAAAAATTATTTCCCTAAAATTTACAAAAGTAGTAGAAGAGAATCAGTGAGAAAAGAATATTCGCATAATTTATTGGCATATTACTGACTATATGTAACATCTATGCTCTGAATAACTTGCAAACATTCATTTGTGGGTAATCAATGAAATATTTAATTTATTTTAAAGTTTTAATATCCATTTTGTGGAAAGACGATGTTGCAAAATAAGATGCTGATGATATATTACTCCAAAGTTTGATTTCTCTTTTGAAAACACTTTAAAATATTGCATCAGAGTGTGAATCCATTTTGTATCATTTAATACTTCTACAGTATATGGATTTATAGCTAAGTTGTCTAGGTGTTCTCCAAAATTAGTACCCCCAAGTTAGCACTTGGACTGTGGGATTCATTTGCTTTATTTGAACAGTCTAACTAACACGATGAGATGACTGCGTCCCAATATTGCCTAATAATTACTGAGAATAAAAATAAAGGGACCTCTGTATTTGGTCTGACAAATGCAGTTTCCCTTTATCTTGTGCTTTTATTATTTGTGAGTTTTGATGTGTTAGATTCAAGTTGAGAAGCCAATACTTTTTCTAAAAACCAGTCTGAAGACATAACAGAATTTTCCTTCCGTGTTTCTACACCAGGAAATGATCATGAAATGATGAGAGGGGTAAAACCCTGGAACAGGTTGCCCAAAGAGGTGCTAGACATTTCATGTCTGAAAACATTCAAGGTGTGATTGAATAGTGTTCTGATCAACCTGGTCTAGTTGAAGATGTCCCTGTTGCATGGAGCTTGGACTAGATTACTTTTAAATGTGCCTTCTAGCTCTATTCTCTGAGCTAGAAGGAAAATGGCAGCTCCATATGGTTCAATTTATAAAGATCTATCAGAAGGACTCCTTATCAAGAGTATAAGAGTAGATAGAGGAATGCAGAAATAAAACATGTTTTAATGGTACAATTTTGGTACCATTAAAAAGAGATTTTGTCCCTGTATTGCTTCAAATTTACTGTAATTCCTTTGATAATGTGTTGCCTGTCATTCTCTGAGGCTGCTGCCCCACTATGATTCTTCATTGCTTTTGTATTTTTACTATGTTTGTTTGTACGGAATCTCTTTCACATTGTCAGGCTGATGAGATTTCTGAGCATAGTCTTTTCTGCTTCAGGACAAAAATGTAAGAAATCAATGTAAAGGACTGTGTGGAACTGAGGTAAAAAATAACACTTTCATAAAGCTGCATATTTTTTCCTAATTATTCACATAGCCTGGATTTTGTTTCCTTCTGCCTGTGAAAACAAGTGCAGAGAGCCTTTAACATAATACATATCCTTTCTTTCAAAGCCAAGATAAATCTGTGGTTGAGAATTTCTTGTCTCAGGCTATTCATGAAGTTATTATGCAGGCTAAACCTAGCCTTATAATTGGAGCTAAACCAATGCTATTAATTAAATTTTAATTTTATCTAGACATTTTCCTGTTCCCATATTTTATCTTCTATACTCATAGAAATAAAAATATCTATAAAAATTTTTGAATTTATATTGCTAAATACTATTAGTTATTGCTAGAGTACAAACCACTGTTATGATTAAAAATATGCACTGGGTGAAAGCTTTGGGTTTCTTCTCTAATAAAAAAGCTGAGTAGATCAGCATTTTAAGGCCAGTTCAAGAGTTAATGCTAGCAATTCTAGACATGTCAAACTGAGAGTAATGAAAGAGAGAAAAATGTTTTCCATGATTTAAAATTCATTAATTTCTTCATAAAACAGAGGAAAAAGGTATTAAAAACTATATTTAAAAAAAAAAATTCAAAACCTTAAAGAAATGATCTTCTGAATCCTTACAGAGAATCGATATCTACTTTGAACAAATCAGAGCATAATTTTTTTAATTGTGAAATGTAGTCCTGAAAAAGTTTTATCTCCTTTTTACTTTAATTTCATATTTGCAACACTAAATTTCAAATATAGTTCTAAATACCTTAATATATGGTTCTAATTTGAGATTAATCATATTTCTCAAAAAAAAAATCTGCTTAGATTTTCAAATTAAGCATTCTCTATAAGTCGGTGAATAATATAAATTTGCTTTGATGAGTGAAAAGATCTCCTGTTGACCCCCATTATCAAAAAAACCCTAGTCAAACAAAAAAAGTAGGATAGGTAGAAACAGAGGAAAGAACAAGACAAAGAAAAGGAAAATGAAGTGGTAAGCTCTGGGTGTAGGGGTCAAGACAATGTTGTCCTCAGTCCTTCCAGTGAGGGAGAAGACTCAAATAAGACTGCATGCACCTTGTAGCTCAACACCTTGCTGTGTTCCTCAGGAATGAGAACCATACATAGTCCGTCTGAAAAACTGAAGAGAAGACAGAGATAACTGTGAGAAAGCAGGTTAAGGAACAAGAATGTTGGGAAAGACTCTCAATATTCCAACAATTAACTGAAGCTGAAACTATAGAAAAGACAATTGAAAGAACTTCAGTATGGGCATTGGCAGAAAGAGGAAATCTACATCAAGATTGAGGCCTACTGTTCAACAGGACAGGAAACCAAGTGTCAAAGAACACAACACACTTGATGGCTTCTTTGCCTTACTTTTTTCCATAAAACTTGCTCTCAGGCCTTTCTGACACAATTGTGTTTATTGGGAGTGAAATATTGCCCACAGCAAAGGAAGAGAGGGTTAGGGAGCACTTATAACTGAATATGCTTAAGTCCAGAGAGACTACAACAAGGGGTGCTACAGAAGGTGGCTGATTATGCTATAAGGCCTCTGTCATCTCTGAATGTTCTTGGTGATTAGTTACCTGATGACAGAAGGATCTCAAATACCATGCTTAATTTCAGAGCAAAGAAAGAAGATGCTGAGAACTGCAGGCTTATCATGAGGAGAAGCTGAGAGGCCTGGGTTTGTAAAGCCTTAAGAGGAAAAATTAAAGAGATGCTTCATTATTTTCTTCCATTTTCTAGTGTGAGTATATAAAGAAATGGAGCTAAACTCTTCCTTGTGAGAGTACATAATGATAGGATCAAAGGCAATGGACACAAGTCAGAACTTGGGAATTCATGATTAAGGGGAGAAAAGAAAATCACTGTGAAGGTGGTAAAAACACTACTGCAAGTCATTTAAAAGATTGCACAATCTCAGAGATGTTAAAGGCTTGACCAGAAAAGTCCTCAAACAATCTAATGTAGTTCAACCTGCTATATGCTGGAGTTTGGACTTTATGACCTCGGCACGTCCCTTCCAACCTAAGTTATTCTATGATTCTATAACTGAATACTTTATTCAGTTTTCTCCCTCATTTGCATGCTCTAACTCTAACGGATCTTTTAACACCGAAACCCTGAAATTATGAAAGTGAGAACTTTGCAAATTCATGGTCCAAATTCTTTTCATCTTAATACAAATAAAGAATCTTACTTTTGTCACAGAAAAGTCTTAAACAGACTTACAGACTTTTTTTGCTGAACTCACTGTGCGACACCAAACTGAGTGTTTTAAATCTCCATGCTCAAGGTTTCTTTCATTTCAAGTATGAAGATACTTTTACCCATAAGGTTTTATGGCAAGAAATTTTTCTAAATGAGAGCATGAAGATCGAGAAGTTTACTGGGTTACAGGATTTGTATTTGTTAAAATTCACATCGGATTTTGATATGAGCAAATAAAAACTCTATGTTTTCATGACAATGGAATTTAAATTGCTGAACAAAGAATGTTGTGATAGTCATATAAAAAGAATATATAATTTGCCATTACACACCTCTTGAAAAACTGATATGGTATTACAAACTACAAGTTGTCACCTGATGGTAACTTGTATTAAGTATTGTTCTTGTATTTTATATATCCAAATGATTCTGTTATGGTTTATTGGAATTCATAATATCCTTACAGTTTTCTTCTCACTGTATTTGTTCTGCTTTGATTTTCTAATTACTCACTGTCTTTACTTCAAAGCACTTAAAGGGGAGCTGAGGTGATAATGGTTGCCAGTTTTAGGGCAAGTCGCTTAGTGTAAATATCAACATAAACTGTGCACTTCAGTTTGATACTTCTACAAGGAATCTTTGGTCAGAGGAAGTCCACTTAACCAGAGTGCTGAACTTCTACAGAATATTTCTTTGACACAGTTTCTGTAACATGAGGGAACCGGTACTAGTGTAGCAAATGCAGCGTATGAAATCTTTCAGAGAAAGCTAATGCTAAAGCTGTTTTTATTTTTTAAAGACCTGAAAATAAAATTTTAACAAATTTAAGTAGCTATCTTTTGGTGATATAATTATAATTATGATGATTATGTTAATGATCATTATGACTACACTTTGATCAATTTAACATGAATTCAGGGGGTGCAAACTACACCCTGACAAATAGCTATTGTGAGAGTTATGATTTTTAAATTTTAAATTTCATCTTTATGTGACAAATATATGACTATATTGAATGATTCTATATATAGTTCTCTTAGAATTCAGATTTCTTTTTTATTCTCTATTTTCCTTTCTTTCTGAAGAAATTTTTCAAAAGATTTTTAAGGAATTTCAACATCTTCTAGCAATAAAGGTTCTAAAGAAATTGATACTACTATTTCTTGAGATCAGAGCATACTGTTTGTCATAGCTTTCATCAAAGACAGTTCACATTTTGTTTTGAAGAAATGACAGAGGAGTGTGTAATAATGTTATTCAATCAGTAATTTCCAGATTTTCACGTCCATCTCAAGTTCTTCATCCATCAAAAAATTATCTTAGTAAAGGTTCTGAAAGTAATACCAGCACAGTGTTTCTTTTTTGCAGCAGTCTTCCTCTTTAGTTCTCTTTTGAAAGTCATGCTGACCTGTGCCTAAGGTCAAAAGAACGGCCTTGTCTTTTGTTCCACTCTGAAAGTCACCTTCATCTGTCTCTTCAGTAGCTAAGAACACATCACAAGCAGCTAATCTCTGTGAGAACTGAGTCCTCCTCTATTTATAAGTTAGTGAGACTGGAATGTACTGAGAGCCAGCTTATGGAGGCTTACAGCCTTCATAAAAGAATTCTTGACCATGACAAATGAACCTATATTTAATGAAAAACAAAGATGCATTCTGCCTTCAGTACTCACTCAACATTTCCAGGAAAGAAGTACACCTCCATTGTAATTTTCTGGACTTTTTTTTTTCTCTCATTCTCTTTCACCATTTTAAGGTTGCAAGTAGGAAATACAAAAATTTAGATTAATGTCACACTTTAACTGGCAAAATATTCATCTTGAATGCTTTTTCTTAAAGATATGGTATTGGGACTTGTCCAAGAAACCAAAAAAAAAGTATTTTACCCCATATTTCTTATTAAGAAAACCTCTTTTTCTTTGAATACTATAAAAAAAGAGCTGGATTTAATCATTACTTACAACCTTAGTGCTTCCATGTGAAAGTCTGATTGATTGAAGTTTTCCCTTATTGTGACAAATGAATTAAATAAGAATTCTGTCCTTAAAACACAAGACGTACAATCATTCTAAGGGACAGATTTTTTACAAAAAGATGCATGGGCGTCTTACCTTGTTTTACAACTCTATCCTCATTGTAATATTTTAAGCTACTATTTGTTATGTGTAAATATTAGAATAAATTACAGAAAAATTGGTAGAATAACTGGGAAATAAAGTAATAAGATTGGGTATAGAAAAGAAACTAAAAAGATGAATAATGCTATTATATGGAAAATGAACCTCAGACTTGCACTGATGTGACTTCTAAGAGAAAAAAATAATTAAGATTTAAATTTGGTACTTTTCCTTGTTAAAAAATAAATAAAATAAAATCAGGTAAAGAGGAGAGTTAGTTATCAGAGAATTTGAAATATAAAACAGGAAGAGCTGAAAGACAAGTGAAAATGGAAAGCTATATCACCTTTGAGTAATTGAACAGAGAATTATTTTTTTACCCTGAAGAAATACTGACCTTAATTGGTTCTCACTGACTACTTGACAAGTGGAAACAAAGAAATACATGAGGATTTGGGATGTCAAGTATTGTATGCCCTATTCTTGTTATGTTATAGAAATAATGGCTTTTGCCTTATCTTTAAAGGTGTGTGCTGTTGTCTCAGCTCTTGCAAAGGATATTTGTATTTTAATGTTGTGTCTATTCCAAGATAAATTGTATTACATCTTCCACACTTAGGATTTGAACTCATCAGACCTGCCAAATCAGACTGAACTGTTCAAGTTTTAACCGTACTCAAAAGGAAAAAAAAAAAAAAAAGGTTATTTCAATGAAGGAAGAGAAGGAAGACATCTAATATGGCAGAAATATGCATGTAATTTTTTTTTTAAATCTCAATGATATACCCAAAATTATTTTTTCATGAAAATTAACATGCTTTCTATGGTACTCTGCGATACTTTTAGAAATGTGACTACTGTCACGTGGGACACTGATGACTATAATTACAAAATTAACATTCTTATATTGTCACTACATAAAAGTTGAGGTATCTAAACAGAATCTACAGACACAGACCAGATTAAAAACTCCCAACGAAATCTTTTGCACTACCATTGCAAGTGGCAAATTAGATTTCTGAACTTCTCTTATTATTTTATATTTATTTGCCTAAATTTCCAGGGAATGAGGAGAGGTAAAGGTTTGTAACTCTAATCTGACATCATCCTAAAGACACCAAAATTTAAAAACTCAAGAGTATGCATCTCTTGAATGCTTTTCCATCATTCTTATTACATGTTCTCTTTCTAAAGAGGAAGGTCAATGAATACAATTTCCTAATCTTTATAGCCTGCTATTGAAAATAATGACATACAGTTTAAAAACATCAAATGTTTGGCCATAATTTTACCCCTACCTGGCTTCTTATTCCATAATAACTATAACTTTTTAATACAGGCATGAAACAGTTACAATAAGTATCCTGCAACATTCTGGGCTTACTTCACATTTGCCAAGGACTTCTCAAACTCTTTCTGATCTCAGACATTCTGGGCTTATTAAAAACCATATAATTATAAATATCAGATTGTAGCTAAATTGTCTGAACTTGGTTTCAATATGCAATAGTAATTAGGTTTGTTTCATAAATGTAACAATCTTCATGTGGCTTATTTCACAGCATGCCTCATTCTGGGATATACCTTCTTGAAAGTAATTAAAATCTTGCACATACTCACATTTCTTTTTCAGCCTTTCCACAGACATAAGAAAAGTGTGAGGTTTTTATGTATCTCCAAAGTCACTGATTTCCCACTAAACCCCAAAGCAAGTCAATAAACAACTGAAGACTGAACACAAAGTAAATACCCAATACTCTTGTCTATGGGCGAATGCTCACCTGGAGTGGTATTGATTATATTATTCATTCTGATGTTTCTGCATGAGGAATCACTAAAAGCATTGACTCAGTGACACATCAGATGTAATATCACTAGTGGACACAGAAGATTAGGTCACAAGTTAGAAATTAAGTCACATTTCTGACACCGATAAATTAAGGACATCTAAAGGATTACCCATCAGGAAATAATACGATAGAAATGTCAGGAGAAAGTTGTGATCCTTGTAATCATTTTGCCCATTTGACATTGTAGAATATATGGCAAGTTTGTATTCAGAATGCAGAAGAATGTTGATGTCATTTCTCTGCAACATCTTACAGGTTTCTATTCCCTCTCTTCCTTGAAATTTTCTGATCTGAGTTTTGACATTTAAAGTAATAAATCCTGTGGGTTTACCTGTGAGGTGGGCTTATATAATTAATATCTGTTTTTCCAGAAAGAAAGTAAGGTTTATATGTTTTCTTTTTTTTTTTTTTTTCATTTACTAACAAAACCCAACAAAATGGAAGATAAGATTGGAGAAGCACACAGTTGTTGCCTAAAGCAATAGTTACCTTTTTTACTGTCTTCTGTCCATATTAAGTTTCTCTTCTAAAAAGCATTGATAGTCCATATTTTTCATTGGCAGCTAATCTGAACACTCTCCAAAAGCCTTCCAGTTCCCTGGTAAATTAGCCACCATGTCCTGGTCTATCTAGTCAGCACAGTACAACCAGCTCTGAACAGAAAAACATTGTACTTTGCAACTACAAATACACAAACTACACTATTTCTTCCTGTCACTATTACACATTTTGGGGAAAGCAAGCCACCCTCTCATAAAACCCCACAAATACAGTAAATTTTTGGTTTTGTAAACCCTGTTCAAGATTATAATAAAATTCCATTTTTATGTTCATTCTATCAAATATGATGTCCCCACGTAGAAAGAAAACTGAAAGTCTCAGGAGATGGATGCCAGATAGGTCAGACTTCACATTGCTGAATTAGTTTGATTTAGTTTAGCTATATTTATGTGCCTGCAATGGAATTCATTGGGTTTTTATGAGTCAAAATATTTACTTCACAAGTTCAAACTATTCCAGTGAAATAGAAAATTCTTTAACAATTTAATCTCATTTATGTCAAAATAAAGCCTATGACCAAGTTAATAATAAATTTTACGGCATTTGCGACAGTTAGTTGGGATTTTGAATTTAAAGAAGAATTATGAACATACTTCTAGGAAAAAATGTTTGTACCCTCATAATTTTTATGCAATTCATGACACCAAGATAATGCATTTTACTGGAAATTAAACAAGAATTTTTCATTTCAAATATCCCAGCGACCAGGAAGAAGCTTCATAAATTTTTCATTCATTTTTAAATAAAAAGACACATATTACCAAGGAAACAGAAACATTGGCTGCATATGAGAGTTACAAAACAGTATGAAAAGCATATAATTTCTGTTGATCTGTAAAGTTCAAGAATGATATGTCAGTTCCAGGAAAAGATGAGTGTGAGGCACTGGGATAATTAAAGCTGATAAGATGATAGTTACACCCTACTGCACTCATTGTTTTGTTTGAGAAGACAATAATTCTTATTTTTTTGATTAAAAGTTGACTAAATATGTAGAGATAGTCAATTCCTCCAAGAGATAAATTATTTTCTCCTTCACATGCTGAAATTATGTGTTACTTTTCTTCACAATTTTGACAACTGTTTTTGAAATCTTTCCTTAGCATGTAACTTACTGGAAGAAGACTGCAGGCTGTGACAATCTGAGAATGACATATTCATCAAATGGATAAAGATGATGATATAAAAAGGAAGAATTGTTTGATTTGATTAACTTTTATTGTTACATATTTCACCAAATGCAAGAAAAGGAACATGATAACCAGGAATATCGTCTCTGAAATCATTCTGCTTGAAAAACAAATAGAGGCCATTGTATGCCCAACATTAAATGTTCTTGATGCCTTCCCAAACAAAAGAATGGACCTGTTTTGACCTTATTGCTTTTTCAAAATTCATACCTATAGCCACCATCACTTGCATAATATTTCTGGGTGTTTGAAGTAGTTAGTAAAAAATTCTACCTATTTCAAATGTTATTGTATAAAGAAGAGATTAGCATTAAGATTTATCCTAGAAAATGTGTTCTGATGATTCAAAATTCATAATGTATTCCATTATTTTGATCATATATCTTATTTGACTATTTTTACAAAATTATGAGGGCAATAAGTGTATCTGAAATGAGGTATGTATACTATGAACATCACTTGAGTTTATTTGAGAGAAACATGTCGACAACTCTTCATGTGTAAGTTATTACATTTAAGAGTGTTTGATTTCTCTTATATCTGGACTGTCTACAGTCAAAAAATAAGAAAAAAAGAAAGACTCAGACATATAACATCTGGGGTTTTTTTGGGTTTTTTGCATATTTTAATGTGTGGTATGTAACAGCCACTGCAGAGAAGAAAGAGAATTTCATAGCTCCTTGAAGATAAATATAGTGCATCAGATACCAAAAAGGTAAATAATAATGCTGCTTCTCAGCAAAAAAACCCTAAACCTTTACACAGCAATAGAAATACAACTTTTTCATTGAAAGATCTAAATTTTTTCCCCCAAACAGAGAAGGGAAAAGAAGGGACATGTCAGCATGGGACAGATCAATTATGCTAAGCTTTGGAGGAGAATATTGACTATAAAAATTGAGAATTCCAGCCTAAGAGAAGCAGAAAAATGTATGCAGTTGCATAAGTAAAATAAAGTGCTTTTTTTATTAGCCTTACTTTTATCCATATTTCTTGTGTATGGGATCAGCGGAATAACGGTCCAGACCGGTCAGCAGAGACAGACATTTTCTCCCATGACTATCAGTAGGACTGCAGATTCCCAAGCATGGAGTAAAGTACCAGAATATAGAATCAAACTTCAAGGGCCTCATAGAGGTTTTGCTTCCAATCAGATCACTGTGGGCTTGACCTCTCAAAAGGAATAAATAAACCCTTAAGAAACAATAAATGGTTGTCCCTTATGCTGCATACCCCAGAGGTGGCATAGTTAAGGATCTGACTTCCATCCTTACTTTGTTCTGCCAAAGGAAAACGTGAAAGGGTGTCCAAGTGCTTGGTTTTAAGAAGATTCTGGGAAAATTTTGTTTGGGGGCATTTTTTCAATCTGGGACTAGAGAATTAGAAAGATGACTCTTGTGTTCTGAGCAGCTTTTAATAAAATAATAAATAACAATAACAATAACAATAAAAATAATAATGGGGGGTTATTATTATATACTATTTAGATAACTATAAATTAGGTGTAACTTAAAAATTAATATCTGCTCTTTTCTCAATGAAAATTTGGTTTCATATTAATTCCAATATTGAAGATAATTGAAGCTTTTTTTATGGGTAATTTTTTCAGTAAGATGTTAATGCTAGAACTAAAATTGACTCAAAAATCTTAATTTTTCAAGTCACTAAACTAGTTTATTACTTTGGTTGGGAAAGTAAGTAGGGATTACTTTCAAATGACAATATCAAAAATTGTCATTTGTAATTTTTTCAGTAAAGTTTACAAGGTTTATTTGGCAAATTTGCATTAAAATAATATTAAAAAAGACAGACACTGAATACAATGTGGGGTTTTTCTTGATTAAAGCTTCTAATACTCTTTCATCAACTGAGAATAAAACTGTGCTGGCACACTACCAGTCACTTGTCTTCTTAATGAAACAAACCATGAAAACCTTTCCAGCTGTCTTGTTTGAACTTGAAAAACAAAGAAGAATAGTAGATGCTCCATAAAACACTGAGCTGATGTATGATTTTTTAAAGGCTTCCATCACATGAGCATAATGTTTACAAGATGAATTGCTGTAACAGTGCGTTTCAAATTAATTCTGTTCTATGGAAAATGTAATTACACTTTTTTCTCTTTTTCCAAGTAATAATAGCTTCCGTAAGAAAGAAAAGAGAAAAAAAAAAATCAGTGAAACCATTGCATATTGAAAAACCTAATGGCTCTACAGCCTGTAGTATTTCATGCTTCCCAAGCAGTGAGTGGCTAACAAATGGAGATCCTGATCCACAGTTCAATAAAGAAAATGGAAATGTTCCCACAGATTTAATTTCTGTTTGATGTGAAACCTTTTAAATAAGATATCTATCAGATTTCTGTCTGTATAGATACTGAAATTTAAAATAAATTTGCTTTTATACTCATTGCAGCTCTCATAAAATAGAACTCTCATTTGCTGGCTTTCAAAATTAACTTTGTTTTATTACCATCCATATTTGGGATTCCAGTGTTCTGTACACTGCTAGATAACTTCTATGTTGTGCTGTCATCGCTGAATTTGGTAACAGGGCATACAGCCCACAAGGTGTGAATAAAAAACCTGTGTATATAAGATAAACTTTAAGCAGTTGTAGAATGGATCTTTTTTTAAGAAAGAAAAGAAAATTCTTTGTACAGAGTAATTTTCATTAAATCCATACTTATTACTTATTCTATAAGCTATATCTCATCTGTTGCAAATTTGGGAGTGTTCTAGTAGATTTCTTGTTCTGGCACAGATTACTGCTGAATACATGCTTTCCAAACTTTGTATGGGATGAGAACATCAAAAGACTCTTAACTATTGGATATATTGCAATAACCTTTAAAACTGTACAGAAAACATCTAATTATAAGTTAAAGATTGTAGTGCTGAATAATTAAATACCATTAACCAAATAGCTGTGAACTACAAAAATTTGCATTTGGTTTTCATTGCTGCAGCATATCTAACAAAATATATATCTCTTGAAGTGAAAGGAAAGGGTTAAAATTATCTTACCAACATCTTACACTTTATCTCTTTCTTTGCAGTTCTTAATATATTCTTGAAAACTATTTCTAGGGAAGAGTTCATATAACAGAAGGCTGAGCAGATGGTCTTTTCCAACTTTATAGTTCCAGAAAAAACAAGGACCCTCATTGCTGCTGACATCTGAAGTCGATGCAAGAAGATGCCTACTATGTAAGACAAAAAATGTAACAGCCAGTCAGACCCATGACCAGGCAGCTTGACACTTGCTGACAGCAGTTTGTCCATGTGTTGGAATCAGAAGAAAAAATAAACTTAAACCATATGACTGCTTAAAAATATGTTCATTTACTTTGTTTTTTCTGTTAATTTTTTCTTTCATAAATGAACAAACCCACCAAAAGTGGTGTGGTTTAACAGAAAAAGAGAGAAACATATTAAAACCTAAAATTTGGCATCAAGCAATTCATATTCATAGATCTGAGTTTGCAATAGAAGTGCTGTACAGAAGGTATTTCCTTAATACTCCAAGTTAAAATTCTGTCAATTGTATATCTTAAAACACAGCTGAGTGTAAAACTATACCATATTTCCAAGAATGTTTTAAATAATGCCTTAATGTCTAGTACCTCAGAGGCAGAACTGCATTTCTGCCTTTTAAAGGTGAGTATTTTGTTTTATGTTGAAATAAGGGATCCCACCATCCTAAGTAACTATAGTTTGACACAGTAGCCTATTAGTACAAGTGAGACAACATTATTTCTTCTCTTTCTCAACAAAATAAAGGTTTTATTAGTATCATACAACAAGTGGAATGTCACCTTATCTACAGTCCTACTAACTACTTTTTACTATATTCTTAGAAACTGTTATGAAAGCTGTAGCTTCTCTCTCACTCCAGGCACTAACATAAATTGGATTATCATAAATTAGATTATTGTGGACAAACAACCAAATGCAGAGGTGCAACCAGAGAGATGACAGCAGCTATTCACATTTACATAGATTTTTAACCAAAGTGTGCTGCATTCTTATCCAGGTAGATTCTTATTAACAAAAATTGACTTATATCTCCTAAGTCCAGGAAAGTTGTTTAATCAATTGACCACTGGTAATGAGAAGAGAATACTTCTTTTGCTGCTTTTCAAGCAAGCAAACCTAGAAAGGTCCTAATGGGAAGGCATGGCAGCTGTTCAGGGATTTGATTCAATGGATTGTAGCACACTTAGAAAAAAAGATTTATTTATTTATTTATTTTTGTCCCCACCCTTCCAAAATGCATGCTTTGTCAAAGGAACTGTACCTGAAACATCAGCTTTTTTCCCTTGGAAAAGTTCTTGTGTGTTCAGAAGAACAAACCTCATCTAAAAGTCTGTCTTTCTTTTGTCAATTTGCTAGACTTACATTGAGGGGTGAAGTCAGAAACTAATCCTATTCCTTAACAAACTTTTATTTATTTATTTTTAATTGTAGTTAAAACTCTAGTAAGTTCTAACATTACATTGATTTGTCTTTTTCTCATCTTTGCACTAGGTCTAAAACTAAAATACATAAACAAATGTTAATTTCTACATGAGATCATAATTTTCCTTTTTATTATTGAAAACCTCAGACATGTGATGCTTAGACAATTCTCAAAAGTTCTTCAGGAAATATATTTGAAACAGGAGCATCATCCATATAAGCCCAGAACTCAGAGAGTCCCTCTCCTCTGTGTTATCATAT
This sequence comes from Hippolais icterina, assembly GCA_013400075.1. NCBI lineage: Eukaryota > Metazoa > Chordata > Aves > Passeriformes > Sylviidae > Hippolais > Hippolais icterina. The sequence continues at coordinate 26,494 of VWYN01019612.1, read as the reverse complement.
TAACAATCACTGTCATAGGTTTACTGAAGGCCGGTGCTTGTCACTATCAAATTTAAAGATTATTCTTGAATATCACTGCAGAAATTTCTAGAAACTTGTTTGTTTCAATTTTAAATGTATTCACACCATTTATATATCTCTTTGTCTGAAGACAATCTAGAGGGCTTTTACTGTGACAGTGTGATTCCTCTTCCTCTGAAAAATGTATTGTACTATTAAGTAAAGCAGTTCATTGTTCTGCTCCTTTATCTTGTCTGAACCACAGATAAGTAAATATTTATTAATTTCCCTTGTGTAAATATTTTATATTGTTAAATTCATGTAAAACATGGGAATATTATTTTTTAAGTCTTAGCATACTAATACAGAAATACTAATGGAGACGAAACCCTTTCATTTCCAGTTTGGTTGCTTTCCTAATTCTTATATTCTATACAAATTATATTGGTATTTACTAATTAAAACTCCCAAATTATCATAATTTCAAGTCAGATTTTACCTTGAGTTTTAACTGAAATAATTGCCTATTTTGTAGGGGAGTCCTTAAGTAGAAGATAAGGGTAATAATCACTGTAAAGAAACAAAAGTACTCTATGAACTATAATTAATTACCTTTCATAACATTCATGAAGCGCTAGTGTTATGATAATTTAGCATGTTTTTGTAGTACATTAAGCCAGAATGAACATTTCTAGAAGAAACATTTTCACTTTTGTGTGTAATGTCACTAGACACATGGACAAAATTTTAGCAAAGATGGATAAATCAGCATACCCAGAAACTATGTGACATGCTTGTAGACTGAAGAAAGCAGTGGCATATGGGAGTAAGTCTGATGAAAATATTTCTAGTCATATGCTTCAGTAACCCAACTCAGTGAGCCAGATTAAAAATATCTGCTAATGGTGCAACTAACTGACATTGATTTACAAGTACATATTTATGGCATACTGAAGGGTAGCTCAGTGCTGTGGTACAGAGGATGAGTAGACTGGGTTAATTTTTTTTTCTATTTTTGCCTGCTATGTTAAACTAAGTTATTTTGAGGACTTCTCATGATGATTTTGAAGTTCTAATGTCAAAAATAGTTTTGAGTAAATCACATCCTGAGTTCTGATCATCTTAGTATTCTAAAACATTTTCTTAATTATCTTTTGCTATTAGATATGTGTTGGAAGCATGGATGACATGAAGAACACAAGAAAAAAAAACCCACTTTTTTGTTTGACTCTGTTTTTGGGGAACTATGGTTAGCTTTTTTCATTAGAAAATTAGTTTCATTAATTTGAAATCTTTTCTGAAAAATATTTAATAAAGTTATACTACTCCATAATTCATTAATCAAATTATGCTACTCAAAAAAAGGCTGACTGTAGTGGTGCATTTTTATTCTTTGTTAAGAATGTATTAATGCTGTTAAATGGTTTATTCCGTACCCCCATTGCTACCCCTATTTGGTTCTTACCCATATGTTTACTCCTTTTCTGTTATCTGTAAATCTTTTGTTCCCCCAACTCTGGGACCTGTCCGTCATATTGGGATCCTTCGCTGGACCTAGAAAGTTCCAGGAGGAATAGCATCTGATGGGCCAGGACCAGAGAAAGTCCCACCTTTCCCGAGGAGATTGGTGCCTTGAGGTGCCCCTTATCCTCGGGGCCACTCGTGATCACCCCTGATTGGATCTCTCCTTTACCCTTCCCCTTAGTCCTCCCCCACATAAAAGGTGCTGTATCAAGACATTCAGGGTCCTGCCAAGGCAGATTCCCCAAGGTGAGGCTGCTCCTTCAGGGGCTCCAATAAACTCGTGTGGCAACCTCTCTGCAGACTCCTCCTGTTTCCTCGCGGTGGTCGCAGCACCCCAGAGCCAAGATCGGTGTTGCTGTGAACACAGCGGATCAGCCTGGTTTGCCAGCATACCGGGCTGTACAGAGGCTTATCGTGGTGTCAGGGTTAGCCAGGGCAGGCTTGGGAGAGCACACCCCGAGAAGGCACAGTGATAGCTGACAAATCGGTTCCCTCAGAAATCAGAGATGTTCCTTACAAGAAAGAGATGTGTATTCACCATCTTTTCACCTTTGCAAGAAATAGACTACAGACCTGGGTTTTTCTAAATTTATCCTGAACTGTGCCATTTAATATTGCTCAAAACCAGGATCTGACTTTGATCATAGCTGGGAGTCAATGTTTTTCTATATTAGTTTCATCCAGATGCATCTTGTTGTCTAGATAGCTAGACAATCTTAACGAAAAAAAGGGTAATTTAACTAGAGGGAAGGTCAACAATTAGCTAACAGAGGGAAACAAAAGATTACAAGTTAAATATTTATAAATGCATCCCAGCATATGCTCAACTGTAGGTATCGTTCCTGGTGCTTCAATGGTTTTTGCTTTCAAATTTTTAGTGTTCTATTAGACACTAGTGGCTAGGATTGAACAAATATTGTTTGGAGAGTTTCCTATGTTCTGAATGTCTCTCATCATAACTCATATCCCTCTCTTACCTTGATTATAGGTGTTTGTTAAACATAAAATTACAGTTTATAGCTCTGTAAGGATTTCTATTTCTTTGAAAGTGATTTCAAATTCCAGCTTTGCAAACAACCAGTCATTAATATATGAACTGTTGTGCTATTGACTACTCTTATTTTCTACTCTGAACTGTTTATTTTCTATTTCTGAGATACTTTTCAATTTCATGTTGGACATGCGTATGTTGCTTAGGCTGATTAGTGTTGGCACAATACCAGCTTTGCAATAAAAATTACTCTTAACAGATAAACAAATCCTTCACCAACAGCATTTTCTTAGCCATGTGAACTATTCGCACTGGTTGCCTTTGCTGGGATTCCCATATCACATATGGTCCTTGTGACTATCAAGGCATGGATCTTACCAGCAAAGTAAGTTCCTGAAGATACATGAAAGCAAATATACCATAACTTTCTGATTCATCTGACTTTTTCAGGAATCATATTTAGCCACTCATCACAGTTTAGTGTCATCTGTAAAACTGAGTCATCGTCCAGACACTTAACAAAGATAATTCAGGTATTTGTATACATCTATGAGATCTCCCTCCACTATGCCTTCTCTTCTCTACATTAAACAGTACCAACACCCTCAGCCTTTACTTAATGATCTCTGTGAATCTGGGTGTAACCTCACCCATGCAAAGAAGGCCTCAGTGCTAGTGTCTTGGATTTGAAAGTGAAGCGCTAACAATTAGCCAGGTCTTGTCTGCTGAAGTGGTTGCCAGTCAACCCAAACCTCACCTCAGTCTCAACCAGCAATTTAAGCACTGCCTACAGTAAAAGTCAGTTATGTTTCTAGTTACCTCCAATTTGACTTTTAAGTCTTACAAAGCACCAAACTCTGGGTGTCCAAGTTTCCCCAGACGTGCCTTTGGAAGACAAAAAGCACTTGTCTTCCTTTGAGAGACTAACCTCGACTCTGCCTAAGACACAAAGATTGTACTGAGCACTGATGCCAATGGATTCAGCACTATGGGAGCAGCAGCCAATTTTTCTGTAATAGGGTAGTGATTTGAACTGAATCCAGACCTTTGTCTGTTCATTTGAGTTTATGAATCTTCCATTTCTGGTTCCATGGAAACCGACATTCAATAACTGACATAAAGGGTGCTGCAATTCAACTGTTTAAATCGGGAGTTCGGAATATTTTAGGGGTAATAACATGAGTAAAAGCCATTTGAGATGAATGAAGAAAAGTAGAAAGCAACATTGGCTTTTTGGGCCAACTATTTAGATTGCATATTGGAAAACAAAAATGAAAAATACATATCTTTATATTTGCTGATACAGGATCTATTATTGATTGATTTAAATGTAACTGGAATGAGACCATATTTTGCGTAACCACTAAGAGAAATTTGACATCTAATCTTTGATACCATTTTTCTTGTCCTATTTTAGAATGAGAGTGCTTTAAAGTATCATCCAAAAAAACCTAACTACAAGGATGCTGCTATTCTTGTAAAACCACATATACAAAAAACTGGGATGAAACCTGAAAATGAAATGAGATTGCCTGAGGCAGTTAGAGACCTTGGATTTCATATAACTTTTGACCTGTAATTATGCATTATTTCACTTGTTCCATTTTCTTCAAAGTCTCTGACAGTAATAGAAAATTATGTCAATTACCTAGGTATTATTTTCTCTCCTTTGGAATACAAGGGAGGATAATTTCTTTTAGAATGTTCTATAGATCCCTAAAAATTAGAGAAAAGGTGGTATTTATTAAATTCTAGAACACCTCATCTCTTTGATGACACTCATCATTCTCTGAAAAAATGAAGATTTTACTGAGTTTCTGTTCTGCAATAACTGTTTAACAGGTATGACAAGAAAATGCATTTGCAATTAATAATTTAAAATTTGACAAATACTTGACAAATGAAAATATAATTGAATAATATATATCTATATGGGAAGAATGTAAGTTAAGTTCCTATTTTAAGTGTTTGGCTCTCAAAATTTTTTATATACCTATGGCAAACTAATAGCATATTACCATCAGAGAAAAATAATGAATTATAATTTTTAACAACTAAGAACTAGACATTTATCCTAGCAACCCAAATATTTGCAAAGTAACTGCAAACTACAATGTGTCTTGAAAATGCAGGAAGTTACCATGAAGAGTTTTTCAAGTATTTATGGTGACCAAAACCTGTCTTCTTCAACATGAATATAACAATGACAACTTCTCAGAGTAGGAAGTAGCAAAAAGATATTTTTCTCTTTTAAATTTTTTCCAGTTTCATAAACAGTTAGGATTCCTGAATTTCAGTGTTTCAGTCATGTTTTCTGATAGAATTTTTTCTTCACAAATAATTTAGCGATATTGTTAGATACAATAATATGTGTATTATCAAGAATGTTCCCTGTACATTTCTAGAAAGTTTAAAATTGCAAGCCGTTTAATGATAAGGCTTCTATTTTTTGCTTCTTTTTTTTTCCTTTTTTCTAAACAAATTACATAGTAACATTTTTTCCTTTTTTTTTCTTCTTTACATTTGTTTTTAGTCATCACACTCTCTATAATGAATGAATAAGGAAAATACGTGCATAGGCTGAGTGTTTCTCATGAAAAAAAATCTTAAAACAATCTAAAAATTAAAAAATATTAAAATAGTAATATTTAATGAATCACTTTTTTAACACATCTAGACAATATTTATCTAGAGCAAGTCTGAGAAACAGGTACATTGGAAAAAAGATGTGATAAATATATTCAAAATCATCATTCCTTCTCTGTACTAATTATGTCACAGATTTTCTTCCAATGAATTTAAGTGTATTACACAAAATATTCAGACACCTTTTTTGTTTGTTTTTGTCTCTAATTTTCATGAAGTTGAGAAAAAACCTCAAACAGGCATCAAGTCCCCTTTCATCAACACTTCTGTTTAGTCTTACAAGTGATGTGTCACTATCACTGCACTTTTCAGCTCTTTTTCCAGCTGAATGCAATTGCATTGTCTGAAAATCCAATTATGCTCATAAAAAATATCCTATTGCCATAGTTACATTATGGGTATTCCCTCCATAAGAGTTTGGTTCATAGTGAGAACCATCATACACTGAATGTTTTTCACTACAAGATATTGCTTAAGCTTCTCCAAAGCAGGAATTACGTTATGGAATTCTGCATCCAGCTCTTGAGCCCCCAGTGCCCCAAGGTATTGACCTCTTGAAATGAATCCAGAAGAGGGCCACAAATTTGGTCACAGGTTGGAAGTGCCTCTACCATGGAGAAAGTCATTCAAGTTGGAGAGGAGAAGCTAGCTTCCAGTACCTAAAAGGGACTTAAAAGGAGGCTGAAGAGGGACTTTGTACAAAAGTATGTAGTGAAACAATGCGGAGGAATGGCCCTAAAGAGAAAGAGGGTAGTTTAGATTAGATATAAGGAAGAAATTCATGACTATGACAGTGGAGAGGCACTGGAACAGGTTGCCCAGAGAAGTTGTGGATGAACGATCCCTGAAGACCAGGCTGGATGGGGCTTTGTGTAACTTGGTCTAGTGTAAGTCTCCCCACCTATGGCAGAGGCATTGGAACTAAACGATCTTTAAAATATCTTCCAATTCAAACCCTTCTCTGAGTCAATGAGTCTATGATAATCGATTTGTTGCCCTGTTTTTCAAAAGCCTTCTGATGTTTACATTTTTTATATTGGAGTTCTCATGCACTTTCATGAAAACACTGGGTTGCTTTGCATTCTTTCTTGGAGGAGGAGAGAATTGATTGACTGTCGATCTGACCAGTGTGGTTGAGAGGAGACAATTTCATCCTCCAATACGCCTTCACTGTTGGAAATCTATAAATTACCATCTCTGTAAAATAAACACCTTCTTTTGCCTTGGACCCCTCAGCATGTGACTGCGTGTTCACTTTGTGTCCTAGTGTGACATCTGTTTGTTCATGAAGAAGTGCAGTACATTCTTCATCATTATACTATTTAGGTCTTACCATGGAAAACTCAAAAGATTATGTTTTATATTCTAATCTAACGATAAAGTAAAGAAAGTGAGCAAATTAAAATAGTCAGTCATATTCCATATCTAAGCAAAAGAGAATCTAATAAGTAAATGCGTAAAGTCTATTATTTCAATTCATCCTCAGAAGCCAGTCAATTCAGCTATAGAAATGCAGTTTAACATTTCCAGGAAATCTGATCACCTTCAAAAGTTAAAACTTGGCAAAAGACAACTTTCACTTGCAAAAGATTGTACTTAAAATTTCAGTGGCCTTAATGAAAACTGAAGAACAAGAATGACAAAAATGTTTTTGAAGATGATTTGTTTTTGCCATTTGATCCACATTTTGCATTAATAGCTTTGTTTGCGTTATAGTTTTGTTGTGATTTGCAGTTTCTTTTTATCAATAGAGACTGTTGCATCCAATGGATGTTAAACATCTGCAGCATTACAAAATATAAAGATATAAGAAAACAAATGTTGTAAGTTATGAAGTGAAGAGGAAGAAGAAAAGGTCATAATTGATTTTAAATTTTATTTCTTATTTAAGACTAAGTTCCATCTGCCAGATATTACAAATGCTGTTTCCCCTTTTAGATTCTACAAGAGACCTGTGTTTCTGAGGTGAAGAATCATTTTTTCTACTGACAGGGACACCCTCCACCAGACCAGGTTGCTCAAGGCCTTATCCAACCTGGCCATGAACACTGCCAGTGTTAAGGCATCCACAACCTCCCTGGGCAACTTGTTCGAATATCTCAACAGCCTCAAAGTAAAGAATTTCTTCCTGTTATTCTAAAAAATGTCCCCTCTTTCAGTTTGCACCCATTACTCCTTGTACAGTACAGACACTCCCTTCCTTATTGCAAACCATAGGTCTTGTTTTGTATTTTTCCCCTTTTCCTGTTTATGACAAGGGAGTTGTAAAGGTGCTTGGTGGGCATGTGGCAGCCAACCAAGTTCAATCCACTGTAGATACTTCATCACATAATACAAAACTTCAAGCATCAAAGCAGCAGAATCCCTGACTTTTAGACATTGAAAGACCTTGTATTATCTTGATAATAAGAAATGGAAAAAAATCTATCCTTTCAGATCAGCTTGATTAACATTCAAATCCATTTCAATCTACTCTAATGCTTTAAAGTTTTCAATATTTTCCGTTCTGAACAGTTTTGTCTGTTAGACCATTATAAAACAAACAAAAAAAGGGTTGCTGTACTAGAGGTTGTACTCTCATATTCAGCTAAGCAAATTGATCATCTCTCAAGAAACAAGAAATTAATGTCCAAAAGTGTCATTTATTGTTTAGTAGTGTACAATGTTTGCAACAGGAAAAATTTTCTTCTTATATTGATAAAACATAAAAATAACTGTGAAAAAGTAATTTTAACTACAAAATAGCTCTTGTCAAGGATACACTTCTTACTAAAGCCAATAATACATCTTGGTCTACTTTTCCACTGTTATTAAAAAACAAAAAAACCCTGAATTTTTTAGTGGCCATGAGCTTGAGCACCCAAGTTAAATAAGCCTGATAAAAGCTGACTTGAAATATGATGGTAATTTTCCTAGAAATTTTTGAATGTAAATAATTGAATTCTATAAAACTTGAAAATTTTCCACTATTTATCATGGTTTTTTATCTATGTATTTATCTACTGAGTTTTAGGATTTCTTTGCCCATTTACCTAGCCTAGAATATTGAAAAAATATTTACTCTTGAAACAGGCTGGTAGCTCTTCTTTTGTTTCCCTGAAGGAATTATTTCGTATAATTAATTGAAAGCTGAACATTATCATAACTTTGCTAATTTTCTCTACATGGGTAACAAAATAGTATCTAGTTTATTCTCTGAAAAGCCATTAAATTAAAAATAAAAAACCCTACGATGCCAGTTAAAGCTCTTAATTTCAATATGACCTTCAAGTGGATCACTAGGTTTTTTTGCCAACTAATTGTAAATAAGAATGAATGCCACCACCTATGTCTTAATGTGAAAAAGGTTGATAGGTTGGTTGGGGTTTTTTGGTTTATAACTATGCTGTTTTAATTTCATGGCACATGGTCAACTCTTTTATCTCAGTTAAAGACCTGATTCAAAATTAATAAAATTAGGAAAAAAATTCTTTAAAACTTAATTCCCGCTAGAAATGAGTATGTATGATTAAAATGCTCTTTTGATTTCAGTCACTTAACCATTTTGTTCACAAGCAACATTGATATCACAGTTTGTGTCAGAAAGGCTGTTTCAAAATAAGGTTATTCAGGACAATTCCAGAGAACTTTAAAAAAAAAAATTGCTTGGTTGAATTTTTTTATTTTTTTAATGTGACCATATATTCCTTCTCAGTTTTTTTTACAGCATTCAATAAGAAAGAAAAACTATTCTTTCAATACTAAATTATATCCAGACAACACATATTTTGGTTGTAAATCATTTTCTTACTACATCCAAAATTTATATAGTTCAAAATATATAAATGAAAGAAAAGTACTGGACATGTTTTCTTTAGATATGATATTTAGATAATAAAAATAACATTGATTATGACATTTACCTTGAACTATACAAAAGATACGTTAGGAAAAAAAGTGCTGAAACCTATTTTCAGTAATTGTAGCTAGATACATACTGACTCTTCAGTCAGTATATTTCTCTAGATATTTATTATGTATCCTATATGTGATCAAAACAGCTATATTGATTTTACTCAAAATACTAAAAACATTAATCTTAGAGCAAATATTGAAGGTTTATCAACAAAAAAGAAACTGCTTCTAAAATATGACAAACATCTAGAAATTTGGAACTGAAATGGGAGCTGGTCTTGTCATTAATAAGAGCTGACATGGAAAAAGATTTTGTACTAAATAAATTGAAAGAACAACGTGACTTTAATAGAAAGGAATTGTGGAGAAGGCATGATAACATAATGGAAAAATGTCAAAAGCACACAAAAATTTCCTGAAGAGAAGGGAAGAAAGAATGTTTTCATTCTGACTACAGAGAAATAAAAAATATGAAGAAATAAAGTCTATGTAAGTAACAGACATCTAGGGTTTTGGGTTTTTTTTTAAGTAATGATCTCAAAGTGTCAAATGAATTAAATGTGGTTACAGCATTTTCATAACTAGAGATCATTTAAATGAATTTTGATTAATATGTGTGATGCAAGAAAGAATTAGATATTAGTTTCCAAATGTACTTTCTGATGTTCTAACATAAAAATTACTTGTATTCCTAAAAAATTTTTTTGGTGAAGAATACTTTATCTGTTTTAAACTAGATTCTAAGGACAAAGCACTCCATCACTGAAGGCAAAAACTACATCTAATACAATGTAAGAATCCATTTACTCATCCCAGTTGCCCTCCTGTAACAAATTGAAGGACAAGTTCAGACTGGTACCACAAATAGTAGTGTTATCCTAATAAATCAGAAATGCCTGGAATATATGCACAATGTTTTGGAGAAACATGTAGGCAAGAAAAAAAATGAGCAGGTTGTGTCAGCAATTGAATTCAGCTTGCTTTAGTATATACCCCTGGACATTTCAAAGAAAAGAAATGTGATATCATATCAAGACTAAGGAGCTAAAAGATAATTTCCTCTTCAAAGAAGCTGTGGAGCATATACACTCATACATAGACAATGATGGCATAGGGGAAGAGAAAAATTAAATTATGTGAAATGTTAATGATAAATGAAATTAAAAAATACCATACCAGTAAGTCCTATGAGAATGAATTTTGTGAAAGTCAACTAGGATATCAAGATCTGGCTTGCTTACTCAAATTGCTCTTCATGTGACAGAGAAAGGACCTGTCAATACTCTGATCCAAAGGGATTCCAAAGGTTACTACATGTCCAGCGATTAATTCTGGAATCAAGAGATCTGTACCTTCTTCCCTTTTCTCCTTACAAAAAGCAAATATACTTACATAGTCTCACAGCTGGTTACTTTTGGATTTGATGTAGTGGCACTGCCTCAAAAGGTTTGGAGAGCATTTTGGAACAATGAGTTGTCACAGAATTGCAATGCCAGGTATCTGTCTTCTGTTACAGTGACACAGATTAACCCATGGCAGTTTTGGATTAACTGGAGTTTATTTAAGAAGTACCAGTATTAGAGCTTTTACCCTGCTTTACTACCCCTGTAAGTATTTTACATACTTACTCACCTACTTTGCCAAAAGGGAGTCCAAAATCATAAAGAGGTCCTTTTAGAAGAGCTGGGTGCCACTGAATAGGATCTAAATTATTCAGTCCTAGACTCAGAAGTGGTTTTACATTGTATTGTTCAAATACAGCTCAAATCAATATAAAAAACAGAATGGAATAATTTTAAATCCAGACTCAATGGCACAGTTCAGCTCCGGGTTGTAGGTATCTAAATACAGGAGCACATAGGTGAGCATTTAATGAGAGCAAGTTTCTCAAATTCACCTTCATAATTCCATTTCTGTCAGTGGAAATCTAGAGCTCTGTGAAATTACTTAAACACAGGCAGATGCCCCAGAATATCTGAGAGAAGAACACCAGGCTATGAAAATGACACAGAATATATGAGATGACCCACTGTCATCTTTTGCAGTACCTCAAGGCCAGAAAGAATAACTTACAGAAACTGAAATTACATTAGATACATATCTCTTTGCAAGTAAATACCACTCTACGAGTAAAATTCAGGTGCCTTCATTTAATAGCTGGTGCCTTTTGAGATTCTTTGGGCTAGCAAAAAACATGGTACTGGAAACAAAACTATTTCCAGAATAACAGTAGGTGTTTTTACATACTTGGAAGTGTTAAGATCATTTTTATTCACACCTGCATACACAGGAGCCTTTTCCAAGGCGTATAATTCACAGGTTCATGTATATTTTATCTCTTAACACATTCAAATGTGCATCTTTCACTAATGTGTAAGGTATTTTCAGTGATAGAATAGTAAACATACATTGAACCAGTACAAAATTATTTAAGCCTGTTTGGCCCTTAAACTAGCATAAAAAATCATTATTGTACAGCATAGAAATTACATTACTCATTGTGATGGTTTGTCTGGAAAAGAGTTGATTTTCTTCATAGTAGCTGCCCTAGGGCTGTGTTTTGGATTTGTGCTGAGAACAGAGTTTATAATGGAGAGGCATTGATTATTGCTGAGCAGTGCTTCTACAGAGTCAAGGTCTTTTTCGCCTCTCACAGCAACTCACCAGCGAGCAGGAGGTGCTCAACAAAAGTCAGGAGAGTACACAGCCAGGACAGCTGACCCCAACTGACCAAAGGGGTATCCCATACTGTATGGTGTCATGCAGTCTATAAAACAAGGTGAAGAAGAAAGGGGTGTTATAAATGATTAGAAGCCAATTCAAAATAACAGAATTTATTTAGCAAAGTTTCTAACACCGAATTAAAAGCCACAATAAAAGTGAGACATCGATAGAATGCTGGGTGGACAGAGTGACAGTACAAGGGTACCATCTAACCTCTACCACACATGCCAAGCTTCAGCATGTGGGTTTTATACAGTTTTTTTTACCCCAAGGCTAAGTCCATTGAAAGTCTAAGTATGCATGTGTTTCTCAATTTCCAAATGGAGGTTTAAAAGGAGTTCCCCTGGGCATTAAAGGATTGCTTGATAGTCTTCCTGGATTTCATTTTGGAGAGGTGATGTGATCCTCTTCGAATCCCCACCAAGACTGATATCAGATGTTGAGGAGCTGTGAAGGTCCACCCTTGATGAATGGGCCATCTTCCAGTTGGGCCTTGTCCTTTCAGTTGCAAATGTGTTTACCTGCACAATGGACTCTGGAATCTTGGAGACGTCCTTGAGCGGCTTTTAGTAAACCAAATCTTTGATACAATATTATATACACGAATTTATCCATTACATCCATTACAGGGGGAATGTTCAGAGTGATGGCATTTTTCTTGCCAAGTAACCTTTATTAAAGATGGACCCCTGCTTTCCTAGGGATGCCTGAACATTTGCCTGCCCATGGGAAGTATTGAATGAATTCTTTGTCTTGCTTTGCTTCTAAGTGCAGCTTTTGTTTTAGTGATTAAACTGTCTTTATCTCATCCCATAGGTTTTCTCACTGTTGCCTTTCCAATCTTCTTTCCCATCCCACCAGGGCAGTAAGAGAGCAGTAGCACCATTCTCTATAAAGGCTCAATTTTTAAATCTGGTTCCACATTCTATGATGCAATTTTGGATCTGTTTAAGTCCAAATGTTCTTACCAGTGTAGCCAGTGTAACTATTTACAAAATAAGACTCTACTTAATAAAGTACTAATAAAATCCAATCCAAGGTTTCAGTGAATAGTCAACAACAGAAATCAGGAAAAAAAGCTGGTAAAAAAGCTTCACTGTAACTCCATACATTTTCAATTTACCAATTTCAGGGTGTTATTGCATAAACATAATACAAACAAACTTGAAAATTATCATTGCCTGTGTTGTAAATATGCTAGTCTCTTTTTGTCTCCTATTAAATCAGAAAATAATTATATTATTACAATCGAAGGCTAAAATATTCTTTCTGAGTTAAAGTATGAAAATTCTGCAAGACAGCAGAAAAATCACTTTTATTATTTTATGGTTATAGTCTGAAGTTTTTGGTGTCTGTGATAACATATTTTCAGAGATCACAACAGAAGTGACATTTTGTAGCTAAACTGTTTAACGCCAACTCATCAATAACATCAGACAGCCTTATCTAAGGATTTTGCTTAAATATTCTCATAAAGAAGAATTATGGTGAGATTTTGGTGGAAATTTCTATGACAGTTCTGAACGAATTAGTAATGAACCCTATATCAATATCAAATGTATTGATAATGATAGGACACTTTAAATGGAATAGACACAAAATAAAAAAATATTTTGACATTATAAATTCATATGTTGTCAATTTTAATGGCATGATCTTAGTTAGTTCATTGGTGTTTGCATGGGTACAATATGCCCGCTTCTGACGGAGATGTAATGTAAGTATCAACAACATCTTAGTGTCAATGTCCTGTTTTGTTAACAGCAAACAAGGGTCACTAAGTATTTTCAAAAATGGTTATTTCAATAGATCAGCTGGTTTCTTGGTAAGTAAAACAGAATGTTTTTTGCCTTTAGCCACAAATCCAAACCAATTGAAGTGAAATAAAACAAAATGGAAAAAAGGAATTACCATTTGCACTCAAATAACACTATTATTTCCTGGCCTCTGCTAGCTGAGGGATCACGCTCCTGCTGTTCACAACATGGAACAGTAAAATGAATTTGAGTGGGATAAGTTACTGAAGATATTAACATAATTTGTTGCTTTGAATATCAAAATGAAACCAGCCGCATGCAGAAGGAATACAAGTTCTAATACTGAGTTCTAATCAGCCCCAAAGTATTATCACCTAAATATGCTAATGATAAGAAAAACTAGTGACCATTGGGAAGAAAAAGGAAAAAAAATTAAGTAGCCTTATGGTAGATTTAAAAATAAATTACCTAGGTAAAATTTACTTTCATCTTCCTTTGAGGATGATAAACAATTCTGAATGAAGTCCTCCTACACCTCAAGATTTCATACACCTCAGTGTAGCCAGAATAAAAAGCAGAATGAAAAGGTCAGTGACTGAGGCAAGGTGCTTTTTTCTCATGGACACACTTGCACATATGAAGATTAAGAATGATGGAGCAGAACATGGCAACATTTGGAATATTAACATTAGATTGTCTGAAAAAATATTAAAGCATAAGACACTAAACTTGTTTAGTGCAGTGTTAATACAACATTCAGCTAAAAGCATAAATTCCTGCCTTGCCAGGTGGGTAGTCTAAACAAAAAACAAGATAGGAAAACTAATGTTCCAAGAAAAATTGGCATAGAGAGAGAAAATTTATAACTAAGTGCTATACTATTTTCTGTTTCTCCCTGAGTTACAGAAAAGTGTCTGGCAAATATTTTTGTCGTGATCTTTGTGATAATCCCAAATACTAAACTAATCCCAAATACTAACACTAACTTTCTAAATAACTGGAAAATACAATCTAGTTGCCTCACCTTGCTTCAATAACAGAGAGAGAAAAGAACCATTTACATAAGTTATGTTTAGCTTCCCTTTCTCTTCCCAGTGGAGATTTATTCTTTGTCAAAATTTTATATATTTATTATTTATTTTGCAGTAACTACTATCTGAATAAACACCATACGTATCACACATGCAGAATGTTGGTGTTAATTTACTCTTTATTAGCTTTAGTGTACAGTTTTCAAGTATTTATGGAGTTTCATGAATATGTAGGAATTCAATAACTCTATTGCCTCATGACTTGTATGCCAGCTATATCTGAAGCTTACAGCACCCATAAATACCTATATCCATTATTGAAAGGTGTTTTGATTAATATCTTTCTAAAACAGAAGTTTAAATCAATCAGATGAAGATATATTTTAATACTGTGATAGATGTCAAGGCTCATGCTAGAAATTTTCTCCTTCTTCTATTCAGAAGTATTTATTGCTTTTTGTCATGATTGTGATTTTCTGCAACAGAAGTTAAAGTAAGTTACTTCTCTCCTTAAAAATGAAGTTTGTTTAAGCTTTTCTTCTACGTGATCTACTTGAGGCAAAATACATGTATCTTTATTAGCTGTGGAAAACAATTAATTGCACTAGCTATACTTAGATTATTTAGGTGAAGAACAATTAGCAGACTACATTTCAGAAAAAAAATCAAAGGAATTCAGTCTCTAATAGGAAACAATGCAAGCTACATTAATTTTTAGGAAGGTGTAGGATAGGATAAAGATAGGAAAGGATTTGCCACCTTTGCCACCTGTATACTGTGAGCTCCACATCATGAACACTGCTGCTCATGAACACTCTTTTCTGTACAGCTGTTAGCTGCACTTCTATAAAGCACATAGAAAATATTAAAAAATACACAAATATCTAATATGGGTAAAGCACAAAATTTGTGTGTTTAGGAACTTTACTGAATCAGGACTAGAATCACGAGTGACTTATGGGACTTAATATTTCCACATATGACAGAAAAGCTGAGATTGAAAACGGGGATTTTTTCTTACATTCATAAAATCATAGAATGGTTTGGGTTGGAAGGGACCTTAAACATCATCTCATTCCAACTCTCCTGCCATGGGAAGGGACACCTTTTACTAGACCAAGTTGCTGAGAGCTTCATCCAGGCTGGCCTTGAACACCTCCAGGGATCGGACATACAGAACTTCTCAGGCAATCTGTTCCAGTGCCTCACCACTTACAGAGGAAAGATTTTTTTTTTTTTCCTAATATCTAATCTAAAGCTATTCTCTTTTAGTTTGAATCCATTCCCATATATCTTTGCACCCATCTAAAAGGAAATAGAATTTATTTTATATTCATTTGCTTCTAACATTATAATTAAAGTTCTAGCAATTACAAAAACAATCTAATTTGTGGGTTTGGAATTCTGCTGTCTGAAGGTGCTACCATTTTGAAGGAGATGAGGAAAAGTGTTGTAGGACTGAGCATTTATTTGTTTTATGAAAATCTTAAAAGCTTCAGTTTATTTATCAGTGCAGTGAATCCACAGAGAGACTAAATCTGACAAACAAGATGCAGCAACAATTTGCTCTGTTTTACTTTACCCATGTCTACACGGTAATTTGCAAACAGAAACAAATGAGCTCATGCAGTGTTACACACCAGCCTGTCACTAGCCAGGTGCTTGTCAGCTCCAACTGGAAAGCCTTGAAGGCAAGCTAGCCTGGTGCTGTGGCTGAGCTTCTGCCTCTAAGCACAGCTTGTTATTCTGTGCTTGACACAGCTCTTTTTGTGACTAAACAGCTGTTTGAATTAAAAATAACTTTGGAAAAAAACCTGAATCCTGAGGAGAAAACAAAAGGCTTCAGGTAAAGAGTTACCTGGATCCTGGGTTAATCACTAACGTTAGCACAGCTGGAAAAATGGGGGCAGCTCTCTGGGGGTGTGCAAGCAAAAGTAGCTCACTTTGACAAAGATGAATGGAAGCAAATCTGTTACTGCATGGCTCAGCCTAACATAACCAGATGTTTTATATTTAATAGATTAATTTAGAAGTTGTATCACTTTGTTAATTCTAAATGTGATCAGCTAACTTCAGGCATTTTACATGTTTATGTCCTGAGGTCCTTTATTTCAATTTGACCTCAACACTGCAGATATATGTATGACTTCAGCAGGAGCAGACAGAATATTAGGCACATAATGGAATTAGAGTCAGGATCTAATTAATAATATATGCTTATAATACCCACATGACACTAAATAATTATTAATTCTTTAACCTGCATCAAGTCATGCAGGTTAAAGAATTAATAGGTTACCCCCAAATATTTTAAAAACTTACAGTCACTTAAGGAAGTCTTTAGCACCTTAAATCTGCCACTTTTCTCATTTCCTGTTCTCAGCTAGTTTAGTAATAGTTCCAAATTCCAAAGCTGCAAGTTGTTTTAGTAAATGTATTTCAAAGATAGAATTTTGAATAAATGTCAGGGAAGTACATTTTAATACTGTGATAAATGTAAAGTTCTTTATGTTAAAAATTGATCTGTATCATCTATTTTAATTACATAATAGAATCACAGAATTACTTAGATGAAAGGGACCTCTGGAGATCTCTGGCTTGAATGCAGACATTCTACAAACTAGTTGAGTTTATCAACAAAGTAATTTCTTCATGGAGAAAAGACAGAACCCTTAAGAAATACTGGGAGCGTTACAGAAGCTCTTTGCTCTGTTTTAAAGTGACTTTATATCTTGATTTTATCCTTTTGTTTCTTAAGAAGAATAAACATGTTAAATTACTCAATTTCTATTTCCAGACTCGAAAATTAAGACCAACTAAATCATAAATATGGGGTTTTTTAAATTTCTTCTCTCACTTCTGTGTATTTTTTTTAATTGCAATTATTTTGATAAACCAATTTTCAGTGCATTCTTTTGGTAGTGATGACAGCCTTTGAGCCCAGTTCCTAAAGAGCAGAGATTCAACAAAGCTATAAACTACTGAATGAACAAACTGATTTTGGAAGTGGGGTAAGCTGACCACAGTCAGCAATGGAGCAACCACACAACTTTTTGCTTGCTCTCCTCACCATCAGTAGAGTGGTGGTGAGAATAGAAAGAGCAAAGGCCAGAAAAGATTATGGATCAAGATAAATACAGATTACTAAGTGGAGGAAAGATGGAAAAACCCACAAAACCCAAACAAGTAATGCAAAAAAACCACCTAAAAATCACTCAGCACCTCCCACAAGCAAAGTGTTGCCCAGACAGCCTCTAAGTAATTACCCCTTTGGAAGACAAGGACTTTCCTTTATATACAGTTTTTATTGCTAAATATCACACCTTGTGATGTGGACTGTTGCTTTGCCTCATTTGTGTCAGCTGTCCCATCTGTCTCTTCTACCAGCTTCTTGATTGTTGTGTTGTGGTTTAAAACCAGTTGGAAATCCAAGTCCAAGCAGCCTCTTCCCTTCCCCTTCACCTCTTCCAATGAGGACCTCCAGGCTCCTCTCCTCTCATGGTAATTGTGAAAAAATCATCTCTGTCCTGGCTGAAACGAAAACACACCCTCAGTCTGTTCACTCGGGAAACAGAGTTGCAGGGATAGAAAGTGAAAAATTTGACACCACAAGAATTCTTTATCAATGACCAACACATTGATGTGTTAGCAACATTCCAAAGGTCCAAAACACAGCACCATATGGTCTGCTGTAAAGAAGGTTAACTCCTTCCTGGTCAGAACCAGAAGGAAAAGCAATTTAAAAATTACACTTTACTTCTGAAAAATATCAGTAAAATTTTAGCATCTCAAATACCACATCTTTATGTACTTGAAAATAATGTCAGATAGCTTGCACAGAAGTAAGACTGGGAAGAAGGAGGCAGCTGGATGGAGGTCCAAGCAAACCAAAAGGTATGGTGCAATTGTTCTCTATTTTATTCAGTCTATTTTATCCATTTGAAATATGAAAAAAAAAAACGTGTTACCTGTAAGCAAATTACATGTTTTGCATATAAGGACTCGCTACTAAATAGTTCTAAGGTTTTCTAATTGTTATATTTACATATTCTTTAGTCATATCTCTCAGCAGATCTTTGCATTCTTTCTTATCAACTACAATTTATAATTTATAGTGCACTTTGCTTCAGTTTACTATTATAACAAGCTGAAGATGTAAAAAAAAATTAGGAGGAAGAAGATTTTTCTACAGCTGCTGTAAAATCAGATAGCTCCATGGATTTTACAGCAGCTATACTACTTATGCTCTCTCCATGAAGTATTTACTATTATTACAGCTCTCTAAGAGAAGGCTTTTGAGTACAAGGCAGCTTGTTCAGGTTTTCCTCCTAATCAATATAGATTGGTGCTTCCAAAGGATAACTAATCTAATTGTACAGAAAGTTAAATCTTCTATAACTTCCTGTGTCAAAACAGCTTGATAGCATCTTATAACTCAAAAATATATTCTTTAGATGGCTGAAGCTGGATTGGGTAAAGCCCACTGTGGCTATCTGAATGTGTAACACAAGAAGTAATTTTTATTCCTTCTCATACCACGTTTTCTGTTCTGATACTACTGTTTTTCAGAAACTTTTGGATGAAAATAAACCCCAGGATTTAGGGCTACTGTATGTCAAGAATTTATTTTCTGATCCTTTCCTGATTTTTTTTCATCCCTGGCACTTTGAGATTGGTTTCAGCAAGTCTCACACAGTCTAAGGAAATAAATGTTATCAGCAGTGGAGTATACACAGAACAGAAAGAGTTCATGTTACTATTTAACAAAAATGTTCATCTGAAAATATGTGTTAAATATGTAATAAAAAATAAAACAGAAAACGTAAGAAGGGAAGTACATAGAAACTTGAAACTGTCATATTTATGTATACAATGAATGCTGTTGGCTTAATAGAACTTCAACTATCAAATTTTTAATAGTTGTAAATACCAGTCAAATGTGTCTTGGTAGGCCTAAAAATGTACTTGAAAATGTACATGACATTCTTCAGAGGTTCAGGGCAAGTACAATTTGTGTTTATGAGAATAGGATCTTGACATTCTCAGCCACTTATATGTTTAGAAGGATTTCTGTACTGCAAGCCATCATTTGTTGAAAAGTTTTGGCCTCTGCATTTCTATCTAACCTGCATGAAATTTGAGGGCTCTAAAACACAAAACAAGATCTCCACCAGGCTTTTCATGTATATACTAAAGCCAGTCAGTTTGCCAGAGAACACTGTTAGCAAAAACAAACAGTAGGACAAATCAACTTCAACTGTGATGAGAGGAACAAAAATTTCTTCCAGAAAAAAAACATCATTGCAGAACAATGTGAATGGGGAGAGCCTGAAGAAAATATTCTGATAGACACCAAAGTTCTGATCTACTCTTTGAATATACTTTTGCTGATTTTTACAGAAGGCTTTCTCAGGAGGAATAATGTTGACAACAAAGTCATATGAGAAAGGAAGAAAATATCAATTGTTCAAGCAGCAAGACAAAGCTGGCAAGAGAAAGCTTGATCTTACACAATAGTTTTCCAGGTCAGACTTACCAAAGTTAAGGGATGAATTTTAATAATTTTTCTGTAGTATATAAAAAGTGACAGGCATAAGGGAATATGGCCACATGAAAGAGCACTTTAATCACAAACCAAGAAAGTTAATAAGTTTTTGATCACAGACTCGTGATATTTGTGACTGAAAGCTGAATTAAACAGCTACAAAACCCCCAAACCAAACCACTGCACAATTTCTGCTTTTCTGTTGTCTTTAATGATCAGACATGGGGAGAACAAATAGTAAGATATTGATGTGGATGTTATGAAGCTTTACTCTTCATTGATGATTGTCAGCAAAATATTAGGAACACCCACTAAGCAGGGATATATTATGCAGTCCTTTCAACAACAGTGCTATTACAACTTTCATTTGTTTGTTTATTTAGTTTACAAAAACATAAGAAACCATGGAAAGTTAACAAATATAATTCAACTGGTAGGTTATTTGTGTCAAGATTGCACATTTTATTGGCCTCATTCTTAATTTTAATGTAGCTTTAGGTTATATAACAGGAAGGCACAAACATTTACAGACAGACAAATCTTCAGCTTATTTCCTTTTCAAATAGTTTAGTCTTGCACTGCTATCACAGCCCATCTGAATAATTTGCTAACAAAAGAGAGAGCAGTGAAATAATGTGGAAATTATATGTCATCATTACAGTTTTTTAACTGAACATAAGATAAAGCATTTTCAACTAGGGCTAGGTGAAATTTATTAGTCTAATTAATATTGTTTGAGTTTTCATTGTTTAACAGCTGATATTACATAAACTGTTGCTTACTTCTAGAGATATTCACATGCTAACCATCAGTGAAATGGTTCCCACTATTCCATGGCTGCTATTGAGCTGAACTGTGACAATGCTTCACTGTCAGTATCAAAGAGACCTTTGAGAAGCAGTAGAGTCTCCTGCAAGGGTGATATATCAGATACTGCAACTTGCACGTTTGAACATTACACACAAGCTATTGCAGAATCAAAAGCGAAACACTCTTCCCCTCAATTCTGTTATCACAGCTGTCCTCCAGTCTCTGGAGATACACCTTTAGTTTTAAAGACAAAAAGGTTAATCATAAAGAAGGATAAAATAATAACCTTCTACCATTATCAGCGGGAGAGTTTGGATTTAAGGGCTTATCACAAGTCATAAGAAGAACTTAGTTTTATCTGAAATTTTCAGTGGTAATGAAATATGTGAGAGCAATACAATTTAAGAACCAAGATTCAAATACATTTAGGACCATATTAACTGCAGTTTAGAAGTGTAAGGCTCTGTGTATCACCTTCTGATATTTTAATCAATTCAGTGACTTTCATTTAAGGGGTTGATTTTGTTGTAGCTGATAGTTATAAAGAAACAGGCCTTTCTCTGCCTGATGTCAACAAGGGAAAACTAACATGTATGTTTTGTGCAAGATGTTGTAATATTAAAATTAAAATAAAATTTATTTCTAATCCTTTCTTGACAGCAAAAAATAAAGTGTCCATGGTACTGTACCATGAATAATAGTCATTGAAATAAAGCTGGCAAACAATTCTGGATAAAAACATTTAAAAGTATTTTGGAAACTAAGTAGAAGTAGAAAGAAGGGATGCTGTTTTATTGATAAGTCAAAGGAGAAAATAACAAAAGGAACTAAATGCATATAGAATACATTCTACTGTGTTAGACAAGAAATGGACCTGGTAAATCATTCCACTTTAATTGGCTTACAGAGTGAGACTTTTACTGATGAAAAAAATTACAGGCCTGAGTTTTATTAGATGATGATACTGCTGTTATAAAATTGCACTTTGCATAAGATTTGCAGATAACAAAAAGCAAGCAAACTCATTTCTCTAGAAAGGGAGCTTAAACACTGCAGTTGGAAAAACCTTTCCTGGTTTTTTTCTTTGCACTGAAAGTGTCTTATGAAAATATACCACTTTTTTAACTTAAAAGTTTTCACAGAAAGAAGGTGTGTGTACCTGCCAGCAGCACTCTGCTATGGTAGATTTAATGTAATTTCCTCTCAGTTTTACTTTTTCCTAAAGTGCTATCATAACTCACATGAAAAGAAAAATAAAATTTCTTTTGTTTTTTCTTTCATAATGAAGTCGCGGAGTACTACAGTATCCTTGTCTTGACTGAATTTGAACAGCTCAACCAGTTCAATCATTAAAGTCACTACCTTGTAAAAAAGTCACAAGATAAATGTTCAATGTTTGAAAACTTTGTGTAGGGTTTGAAGTTGAAAATTTGCTCAAAGTAAGCCATAAAATTTTAGTCATTTTGTCACACTGTCATGACAAGCCATTTCACAATCTGAGTCTATAAAAGAGACATTACAACAGAAAGTGAGCTTCAGGTAATTTATGGCTTATTTCTCAATTAATATTCTTGATTTTCTGTGAATACAACATTTACACAATCTCCAGCATACAAAAATGCAGCAGCACTTGACTGCTGGAGGTTTTAGTTGTAGCTGAATCCCAAACGAATTCTTTAAAAGTTACTTCTATTTTTTCTCTTTTAGTGATGTGCGAACAAATATTAATCTGTAAAGTTAATATACATGCAGATTTAGAAATCTAAATTTCCCTTGGTTCTGTTTCCAGGAGTCTTGCCTTGGTCTTCAGCCAGCTGTCTGTATCTTGCTTCAATATCTTTGCTTAGAAGGACTGTGATCTAAGAACATATGAATTCTTTCTCACATAAGGTCTGTTATGTTCTAGAATTTGTGGGAAGCCAGTTGTCCTCTGCATGACATTTTTAATTTTTTTTCAGACTGCATTTTGTTGTAGTGATAGTAGTGATCTTTTTTGTATAGGAGATAAATAGTTAGAATATTTTCCTGAGTTCAAGATGATGTTTATAGGTTTTAATGATGAATGCCCCACATCTCAGGGCAACAGAATTTCCTTAAAAAGTATCATTCTGGATAAATGGATGTGTGAACCCAGCCACTGAGCAATCAAGTATCCAAGAGTAACTGAGACCAGAAATAAAT
This sequence comes from Hippolais icterina, assembly GCA_013400075.1. Classification (NCBI taxonomy): domain Eukaryota; kingdom Metazoa; phylum Chordata; class Aves; order Passeriformes; family Sylviidae; genus Hippolais; species Hippolais icterina. The sequence continues at coordinate 3,391 of VWYN01019612.1, read as the reverse complement.
TCGGAAGGAGGAACCTTTTTTCTCCAGTGCAGCAACTTTTTAATGATGTAATAATTTTAACCAAAAAAGAAAGTTTAGTGTATGCTTATAAATTACTCATGAAGTTCTGGCTAAGGTACTCACATGCAAAAGGACAGCTCTGGCTCTCTTTTTGGGTTTTTTTATGCTTATAATGGTCTAATAAATAATAGATGTTCAAGATGCAATTATTTGCCATTTCCTTTCCTATAAGGATGCTCAAATCTTTCATGCAAGTATTTTCTGCAAGTTTCCAGGTGTAAATAAGAGTTACTGATTAAATTAAAAGGAATTTTTGATGCTGAATGCATGTGACAATGTCTACCTTCTTTTTTTCTTTAATGACAAGTAAAGCAGGAATAAAGATTAGTTCAGGTTCTTTTTAATTGCCATCAGTCATTGATGTAAAGGGTGGGCAAGTAGCTTATACGAGAAGGCAGGTGATTTTTTAACACTGTACTGCAAGTTTGTTAAAATAATACAATTAATAAGACACAGGAATTGTTTCAGTTTCTGATCATGACTCCTGGGACTAATTATCCAACTAGAATAAATCAATAGCTTCTATGAAGGAAAATATCTTTGCTCTATTTTTTTCACCAGAGGTGGAAAGTAATTTTATTTCTCATACATTGGGAGGAAGGTAATGACTGACAGTACACAGCTTGAATATCTCTAGGGTAGGGACACTATGGCAGTTTTGGTGTCTTTTTTCTCTTTGTCTAGGATACTTGCAGCCTGACTCTTGATCAGCGTTTCTTGCTGGATATCAGACATAATAATAGAATAAATGCTTTCAGTCTTTGCTAAACTGCTAATCTCTTTGAAAGAGATCCAGTGAAAACTGAATTAATGAATGTTGAAGCTGTTTTGGAGTTAAGAAAATAATGGAAATGATGAGGAGACTCAGGGAGTGAGGAGATAGTTTAAGAATTCAGAAAAGAGAAATAATTCAGCTCAGGAAACAGAGGAAAAGGCTGTGTTGCCAAAGAGATACAGGAAACATCTTTATTACTAAAATAAAAGCTTTGCACTTAGATGCATTTGCATGTGGGACTAAAAGTTGTTTCTGTATGTTTTTAAAGGAAAAATTGCTGGAGAAAATTCTATTTTTATCATAAGTCCTTCATTTAGGCTTTTCATACAAAATATAGTTGAAAAATATTCAGATTAATCTTACATCTAATTTTTTAGAAAAATATTTTTAAAAAATTAATTTTGATGCATATTTTCAGTTCATGCTTTATTTTGGATTACAACTTACTCCACAAAGCAATGAACTGTCATTTGAATAAATATCTTCAATAACAAAATAACAAAATGACAAAAAATCTGTAAAAAAGATTTCTACACATTTTGAACACGTGAAATGCTTCCCAGACTGACATTTCAAATATCTATGAGCCCAGTTTTTAAGGACAACATTCATAATATATTGCAAAGTTCCTGGGGGATGAGAATGGTGTCAGAGGTTTCTTTGAAAAATTACAGAAAAAAGGTATAACATTTTTCTACTCACACTTAAAAAATGTTTTTAAATAATAGAATCTGGTTTGTGATATTTAGAGACTGAACTGATTATGTAAGGTGAGGGATAAAGGAAAAAGAAAAGGAAATAAGGTTGCTTGAACTAACTACAAATCATTGGCAAACACCAGGCACTTCTGGAGTAATGAATTCAAGGTGCTGGGCACAGTATTAGCACATTCTAAAAATTGTTTTCTGTTGACATGTGAATAATTTTTAATATTAAAGTATCCCTGACTCCAGTAGACATGAAATAGAGTTGTTATACCTTGCATTTCTAATTTAGCATGGAAAGATTGAACATTCATTATTAATACATATTTAAAAGTTAAATGGTAGCTGAAGCCAGTTAAATTCAGAGGCTATGTCAGATCACTAATATTAATTATGCACACAGTTAAAATAGGTGATATCATTTCATATGACAAAAATTACTTCATATTGGTATATTATGAAAGCTATTTTCATATCCCAAGTGTCTTGCTATACCATTTCATTTTAAATAAAATTATGTTTCATACATCTGACCCATTCACCTTTGAAGACCTTTGTTTATTTCATGATAACCAGGAAATAGCTCAATAATTTTATTAGGCCTCCAATGATAACTATTATAAGGTGAGTCTAACACCTTTATTAATTGCTACAATGATATTTTAAATATTTTTTAAAATTTGTATAAAAAAAATTCCTTTTTCATTGCTGACAATACTACCTGTTGACAATACTAATTAAAAAGTGAGTACAAACAGAAAGTGATGAACACTATTCTAAACATTTGTGGTTTATATCAAACTTTTAACTAATTTCATCTTGAATATCATCTAAATTATTAACCACATATGCTTAAGTAGAAATTTCATTTTTCTTTAATGACCAACCCTAAACATTCTTCTTCAAGTGTATTTTAAATATTTTATGAAGGAGAATAAAATTTTCTCTGAACAAGTCCTTCTGCTTCAGGGTATGTTTTCTTTCTCTGATTAATGGATTAGTTTTGTTATGTGACATTTCTAAGAAATACCTGACCACTTAAGAGAGTCATCACAGACTTTTTGTTTAGACTGTTTGAAGAGTATCTTTCTTCCCTCAACTGTTCTTTATTTGAATAATCTTTTTCTTTCTTTCTTTGTGTTTAAATTGTACAACTCATTGCTGGGGACAAAAAAAGTATGTAGAAAATGTCTAGAAATATTCAAGAAAGACTGAACCAGTGAAGGCTAGTATAATAAAACATACAGATGCAAAATCTATTTTAAGAAGTCTTAATCTGTCTATTAATGAATGAGAAGAGGATCTTGAGAAAAGACTTACAATATACTTGTGGTTTTCTACATTTTCTCCAATCATATCATACAGTCAGAATCAGAATATTGGGGTAGGTTAACTTTGTCTTGAGCTTCTAGTATTGGGATTATATGTGCTAATATATATGTATAGTTTGAGAAACATTTTAGGAATAATGAAGACAACTAAGAGCAAACAACTTGCCAAGTCTAAAAGTTCATTTAGCATAATATCTTATCCTCACACAGTTGCAGCATGAGTAACTACAACTGATATCCAGGAACAGTAAAAACAAAGGTCAATATATAGATATAGATATAGATTTGCATTGTGATTTCTTGCTTTGCTGAAAGTACTAAAAGAAATCAATTAATAGCACTCCCTTTGATTAGTTCAATAACTACTAAAAATATCAAGCAAGAAAAAAATCATATGAAATTTCTATTAAAATTTTGTTTTTTAAGAAAAACTGAAAAAAACTTTCATATGGAAGGCCTGTCCCAGAAAGCAAGAAAACAGACTGCCCCTACCCAGACTAAAGAAGGGTATATATATATAT
>VWYN01019611.1:117665-139433 GCA_013400075.1 Hippolais icterina | reverse complement strand
CAGAAGGCTTCAAGCAATAGGTCTCTGTTTTTTAAGTCTCTTGTACCTTTTTTCTGTAGCAATTTTATGGTTCAGCTCCACATTTCCCTGGCCGTTTCTCTACAATCTTCTCTCTCCTTTCTGCTGTTCCAGCTCAGTTCTTTCTGTCCCTCTCACAGCTTCTTCACCTTGTTGGTCTCATATACAGCATCTTAATCTTTGTGTCCCTTGTACAACTTCCTGTCTCTTCCTCCTGACTGTACAGTTTGCAGACCTGAACTAACTCCCCCTCTAACTGACTCTAACTGAACTCCTTCCCAGCTAACTCACTGTTTATCACATCCATAGCTGAGATGGCAAAGCTGTTCCCACACTTAGATAATTAGCACATCTGCAAATATACCAAGGGTAAGATTGCCTTTAATACTATCTCTCTTTGTCTCCTCCTAGGTAACATCATTCATCCAGGAGCCCCAAAGCGCTGCCCAGGCTCCTCCCTGAGGCCTTGCAGCAGAGCACTGCTGGTGATGCAAAGGGCTGCCACATCCTGCTGCAAAGGACTGTGTCAGACTTGTTCACCAGGGCATTGCATTGAACTCTTTATTTTTGGAACCCTCACTACCATAACGATCAGAAGATGCAGATCAACTATACTCTGTCAGGATCTATGTAGTGGTGGTATTTTTTGCTTAATCTTTCTCTGCCCCTCTCTATTCTTCCCTGTATGTTTTTTCTCTTTTTTCTCTCTCCCTTCCTTAATTTTACGTTAAATAGAATCCCTGCTATTAACTTGGGCATATGGTCTCATTTGCAGCTTAATTCTGATACAGTCATCTTTCTAACAGTTTTAATAACCAGATCATAACAGCCAGTAAAATTATTTTACCCTGTGCTGTATCACAGTGTAACTTCCTGGACTAGACAGTCCTTACCAGCTTACAATGTGAAAAACTGATTTATAGCTCCCATAGAAACCAACCTCTTTGTATAATAACATATGCATAGGGGAATATAACCTCTGCTTGTCTGCAGCAAGCAGTACTTCAAAGTAGCAACATGCTGCCTGTCTGAATATGTGCTGATGCGAAAGAAGGAATTTGATGGATACAGTCTCCCTGAAACCTATACATTGCCTTCTGCTTCCCTCCTAGGAACCAGTGGCACTGAGACACTCCTTGCTCCCACGGCAAGATTATCATCTCAACCCTGTTAAAAATTCAGGGCACAGATTTTCATCTTTTTCAAAGGTAAAAGAGAGAGCTGCAAACCCAAGGGACACTTGCTGTTTTAGGCTTTTCAGGGCAGTTGTAATCTCTGGCTTTTGTTTGAATGAGGTTATGTTTATAAACTTAGCAGCAAGCCTGTTGATTATTTTTCCTGACATTAATTGTCTTAGAGCAAGGTGGATAGATACAGACTCCTTTAACAGACAGGAGTACAGACTACTCCTAATAAGGCACCTTGTTTTATCAAATCCTGCTCTACTAATATTGTTCTTGGCTGTAAATGACAACTGGACAGTTCCTACCCACTTCCATTAACTGACATTCCACAGTGTTCGGGTTAAATATTGTCCATCTGTTCTGGTCTCTCAATACAAAGGATTCTTACTGTTAGAGTCTTTTTAAGTCTTGTCACTACAGGAAGAAACAAAACAAAAAAAAATTTCAAGTAGCCAATTTCCAGCAATTTTGAAGATAAAAATGCTCTGGAAAAGTTCTAGCTAAAATCTTATTACAAAAATATTTCTAGTAAAATTTAGCTTTATATATATAGTAGCTTTATCTTAACTATCTGACAAAGCATCTAGATGTTCTTATGATGGACACATTTTCTATCACTCACAAAACTTCCTTCGACCCCACTTCCTCTTTCACCTGATGATCTTCGGAGTACCAATCTGAATCTGTTCCTAACATGCAAAAAACCCCAAACCAATTCAAACCAAACCAACAAACAGAAACCAAACCTGGCATTTATATCCTAGAAATTTAAAATCCTCATTTCTAATCAGCAGAATGAAACTTTATGCAGGGCACATTAGCAAGCTAAACATGAGAAGGGTACTAATGCCATTACTAATACTACTAAAATAGTGCCCCATGTTAGGATCTGCCTTGTAGAAAGAGATCTGTATGCTTTTCAAAGACTTGCAAGTAAAATTGGTTGTCTTGAAAAACAGTACTGATAAAAAAAGAAATACTTGGAGAAATTTGATTTTTCACTGCTTGAAGCACTAAAAAAATAGTTTTAATTTCTAAATATTTTTATCTAATGAGTCAATATAGTAATAATATGGAAATAAGTAAAAAAGAAAAACCCACACCTTTTTATAGTGACTATTAGAACAACAATGCCTTTTGTTCTAAAAAAAGATACAAATTTAAGCAGAATGCTTATAATAGGCTTCTTGATACACAGATTTTCTTGCTACAGAAGGAACTGGGGAAAGTTCCTTGTAACAGGTAAAAACAATTCAAGAATAAAAATAACTCACAGGATCACAGAAAAGCTGAAGTTGGAAGGGACATCCAGAGGTCATCTTGTCCAAGCCCTCAGCTCAAGCAGGATTTTCTAGAGCTAGTTTCCCAGGGCTCTGTCCAAGTGGCTTCTTAATGTGTCCAGGGAAGAAGACTCCACAGACTGGGTAACCTGTGCCAGAGCTCAGCCATCTTCACAGTGAAGAAATCTTGCTCTGACATTGGTTGCAAGCCGTATTTTTCATAGAACTCCAGTTTTCTAATGCATTTACAAGACTGCAGATTTGTAGTCTACACAGGCTTCATACTAACCTGGAGTTCTCTTGGGCAAGCAAAAAAATACATCAAAAATCTATATTTTTTGTGGTTGAGAAGTAATTAATATTTTATTTTAAAAGGTTTTAGTTTTATTTCAAATCTGTGCTGATTACAGTTACTACTTACTATTTTAAACAATTCCAAATTTAAAACATATTTGTGCATACATTTTTGTGAAAGGCCTTCACTATTCATTATGATAAAAAACCACATTTTTGTAAAGAAGATATGCACTGTACAACAGCAGGGATTTCAAACTACCCAGATATTATTGGCTATTCATTGTATCGTTCAAAATGACAGATAATTTTTAGTTAGTTGTTTTGAAGTAGCATAAATCAGAGCAGTATAAACTCCATCAGTTTTGTAAGAGCTGTAAGAGCTCACTTCTCTTCAGAAATCATAAATTCTGAACAATTACTTAATTTGTTCCATGTTTCTGGTCCTAGCCAAGCATCAGTACAGAGACTTGCACTTTATTCATCAATAACCAGAAAACCAGTAAATCACCCACAAAAAGAACACAAAACCTGACCAGTCCTTACTGACAGGGTGGAAAACTATGTCCCTCTATATTGATAACCCTGATCCAAACTTTTGAGTTTCAACATAACCAGTTAGGACATAAGATGTCACTCCTATTATCATTAATAAAGATTGTGGGTTTTTAAAGAGATACCTAGAAGAATGCAATATGTATGATCCCAGAGCTTTTCCTTAAAAACTAAATAAATTAAAAAATAAAGGGCAGAACACAAATATCTCCTATCAAAATTGATAGGATGGGATTTATTAGCATCGCATGGCAAAAAAATAGGAACTGTAAATGTTTATTAGCCTACACTGGCTGGAACTTCTCCATGAAGAGTGGGTGTCAGCTGTTTAAAAAGAGACAAATTGGGAAGGTTCTGTTCTGCCCTTGATGTGCGCACAGACTTTAACTTCAATTAGTGTCATCAATCATGAGGGGAAGGAGCTCCCAGGCCTACCATAATTTGATGCTGGTGTCCCATCAGGTACCCCCTGCCCTGAGAAAAGACACACCCCGACACTGACAGTGATGTATGGCCTGGCTCTGAGCTCAGTCAGATGCCATATGCTTCAGCTGAGAGATAGCTGACAACCATGACAGGATATCAATTATTGTCATCCGGCCATGTGCTGAAACACACATGGGCTCATCCCAGCTTCCTTGCCATAGCACCACCAGAACAAGTCAAGTGTTCTGTATTTAAAGCTCTTGCTTTCCTCTAGGAAATGCAATTAGTCTAATTCTGGCTGATGCAAAAGCTTGGGTCAGGCGAGGATGGTGCCTGCAACGGCTCTGTGGTTGAGGCTGACACCACCACAACCAGCAGATTGGAAGACACCCCTCAGAAAGCTGCTTCTGCAACTCACCCCTAGCTGAATCCAAATGGAAATTTAAAGATAAAACTTGACTTTCAAACTCCTCCTATAAATAAATGTGAGAAACAGATATCTAAAAATTATTTTTTTTTCCTGGATGAGGCTGAGTTCTAAATCTCTGTGAAAACTCCAGCTGTGGCTGGGCAGGAATTTGGAGCCCAGCTCATGCAGAACACCAACCACATCTCAAACTGACTGGGGCAGCAATGTGGGAAATGGAATCCAAAGCTCCATTTTTGTGCCCCTCTCTGATAGTGACAGTTTAAAAATATGCAAACCCTATCCCAACCTCTCTTTTTTTTCATATAAGAAAATGGGTGCTTTAAGGCTTTTACCCTGAGTACTTGATTATTACTTGCCTTTCTGGCATATAACTTCTATCATTATTCAAGGATCCAATCTAGAATTAGAAAGAAAATTATATCACAACTCAATTCCTTTTGTTCACTGATGTGACTTCTCAGATGTTAAATCCCAGCGAGCATGGAAACTGGAAGCCGCATAAAGACAAAAAACCCCAACATACTTAGAATGAATAAAAAAATACAAACAAAACCTTTCCTTAACTAAAATAGTTGTTATAGATTGGGAAAATGAACCTTATAAAATCACCTGATAAAAAGTATCTATAAATTTCCTGTATTGTAATAGGACAATCTACTTCAATTTTTTTGTTTTCCCCAACGTTTCTGATGGTTCTTGAGCCTCCTATTTCATCATTAGCATTGTTTTTTGCAATAAAACATACATATTATTGCATTAATCCCAGAATTAATCATCATAAAACCTTCAATACTTCTGGTTTTGTTTCTGTAGCTAAAAAGCTGGGGAAAGTCAGCTTTGAAAAAAAAGGATTCTTTGTAACTTAGACTGGAAAAAATTGAGTTGTTTTCTGGTGCAATCTAAACTTTCTTTCTCTAGCTTATACAATGAGACTAATTTTTTATTAAATTTAGCCAAATGAAATTTAAATAATTATTAAATTAAATGAAATTTAATAATTTTTTGATAAGTTTAAAGTTTGGAGATTTGTACTTCAAAGCTTGTATTGACTGTTTTTCATTCTGTGTATTTAAGCAGCCTATGTTAAACAGTAAAGAAATATATCTTCCATGTTAGAAAAAAAATGCAACTTTTTTTTGCATGGTACTTATATTTTTTCCTAAGTATTGAGTAAAATATTTGGATTAAAATGAAACACTAATGAACTCATGTGATAAATAAATATAATTTCAAATCCTTTCAAAAATCAATTAAAGATACTTATATATTGATACTACAAGGAGTTTGACTGGATTTAAAAATTCTGATACCTATTTGCACTTTTGAAATGGATATCATTTAGAATTACACTTACTATATAGAAACAAATTATTTAAAGAAATTATTTGGTACCAGTGGTACCAGTGGCCTTCTCAGTTGCTGCCTCCATTGTGTGTGAAGTCTTCTTGGCATTCTAATTGTGGGTGGAATTACCTCCAAAGACCACGTATTTGCTGCGGACTAAATCACAATTATTGCTAAGTGAGGGCAATTACTGCAGAGCAGCTGAGGCTTGGGAACATACATAGAAGCAACCTCTCTGTGTATGTTAGCCTTAAGTGATATTGAAAATCCATGTGATTAAGGCTCTTTAAGGGCTTTAAACTAGGATTAAGTTGCCTAGCAAAAAGCGGGTGCTTTTGAAATGTGTAACTTCCAATAATATTGTAGAAGCATAATTAAAAAACCCATATCTTTGCCATCTCTATGGAACTTTGGTGGTTTACTCTTATGTGATCTTGTGACAATTTTGAAGTTGGTGGTGTTTTTTTCTTGGTTTCTTTTTTTTTTTTAATAAAGTACTTGATCAAAATAATACAAAACATATATTAAACTTTCCTCAGTATTTGAGAGTTAGAAGGTAACTAGCAACCTAGTCAGGATGCTAAGTGTTCCAAACCACTCCCCCTTACACGCTTTTGTTTGGTATCTGTAAAAAGTTTTTTCATCTGTCAGCCCTGGAAACTAAAGCATGAGATCTATATCTCACAATGGGTTCTTTCTTTTCCATGCCTCATCAGTCCTGGTAGTAAAAGACAACTTGGATTTCACTTTTACTTACTCGGGGGTAGGTTCATTCTTCTTTTTGTATCTGTGTGTGTGTATTTTTTTTCTATATTATCACTCAAAGTCTACCTGCTGAATAGTTATAGGGTTCAGAGTTATACAAGCAAAACAGACACAGAATGCTTTTGAATTACTGATGGAACTGCTTTATGAAAATGTCCATAGGAAAAAAAAAGAAGGGTAGCATTTCTTAATTTTTTTAGAAATACTCATTTTCAAGGTTTATTTTTACTTAGTTTTTTGTTGTTGTTAGATTTGCATTCATAAGGAAGCCTGAAGTAAGCTTGCTACTTTGAAAAAATGCTTTTACAAATTTTAGCAGGGTATTGTTAACTTCCTTTTTCCTTCATTGAACATGTTGAAATACGGTAAGAATGAAAATACCAAGGAACATCTACAGCTCTCCCTATTTTATGTGGAAATTCAATCTGCCATATCAGCCCCTCCCCAACAACTCACTCTGTCTTGAGCACAAGGTCTTCATTCATTTGACATGAAGTTCCAGGGTACCTGAAACATATAATTTTGTATTATTTTCTGTCTCACAAATATTTATACAATTTGAAACTGAAATTGCCACCTGAAAAAGCCACACTGAAATGACACTTGCAGCTCTGATTTCATAAGGTCTTTCTGTCTTAGCAAAGTGCATTATTAGGGAATGAAGATAATAAAGTCATGCAAAATTTGTGATCTTAAACAGCACAGAGATTTTTAAAAGACTGAAATCTCAGCAAAAGCAGCAGGAAAACTTATGCTTTAAATACTCATGAAATTCAAGAGGTATCCTGGAGCCCTCCAAAATGCATATGATGTGATACATTACCATCACTTCTGCCTACAGACTCTGCCTGCTCTCCTGTTACAACCTTGCAGATCTCCCACCCCTTCCCCATGGTTCCTCTGAGAGCTCCAGCTGCCTTTCACCAACTCCTAACAGGGGAAATTGTGTTTACTTGTTTTATCTCACCAAACAGAGGCAAGGTGCTGAGGCTCAGTGAAGCTGGCTATGCAAAGAACCACTCGAATTCTGTTGTAAAAGGTCAGCAATGATTTTGAAAAGCAAACATGGAGGAACAAACAGCTGACTACTTTCTGACTGGCATTTTTAAGTGTCAGGCAGATACTGCATACAGCACAAAAGGCAGATCTAGAACAAGCTTATCCTATTTCTATGAAAAAATAGAAGCACTCCATAGTTTCAATAAAGCAAATGGTTTCAGACAAGATCCTGATGGATGGCTCTTGGTGGGGAAGGGGAGATGACCATCTTGCTGAATGTTAGCACCATGAACAGTAATCTCACTAATTACTGACTAATTCCTCACAAGTGGAAACATTGTGAAACAGAGAAAAAATGTAAGCACATAGAAAACCTTCTCAAAGTATGTCTATTTGGCATTAAATCATTCTACTTACAGGTAACTGTGCAAGTTCTGTATCAAAGTTTTTATATCAAACAGCTGCTTCATTCTACCATCTAATCACATACCTAAAAATCCTATACATCAGCAACAAATTTCACCACAACTGCAGCTACCTGCAAAACAAGGGATTGATAGTTTCCAGTTGTTAAAAGGAACTTCCCTCTCTGGTCATCCAGGAGCTACTCTGGCAGCCACACTCCACCAACCTGAGCCAGGACTGAGGCTCCTTCACAGCTACACCCCCTCACACTCACACCGTGTGTATTATTATTTTGTGTCAACAGCTGCTGAGTAGCTGTCTACCAGCTGCACAACTTTCAAATACAGTTTGCAGACTTATTTCTGTGCTTTAACATTCATGCTTTCAGGTGTCTACTAAAAATAAAAAAAATTTAAAAAAAGGTGGATTCTATATGTGGAGATGCATTCTTCAAATCTTGAGGTTATGTCGGTAAATGGCCAAGTTGAGAGATGGTACAATAGAAAGAAGTTATTTGTAGAACAGATTTTTATGTTTGAGGTTTTTTTAAAACAGATTTTATGTGTCAGTTATTACACAGGAAAATTTTGTAAGAGTCCACATTTGAAATGATTTCCCCACTAATTAGTCTAATGGCACCTACTGTCAAAAATTTATAACCATTAAGATGGCTGAACCATCAACAGCAATACAATTAACGTTCACGGAATTCAGAGTCTAGAGATTAAGAACATTTTCTATCAAAATTAGGTACTCTAGGGACATAGATAAAAAAATAGAGTAAAGCAGGGAATGGGAATAAAAATTGATGACTAGGAAGACTGAAAGAGTAATTTCACTTTGTAATCTGGTATTACCTAGAAGAAGGTGAACCTAGCAAGCAATTTTTAAGAGTAATTAAAAGCTTAGGCACCTTGCAAAGAAGAAAAAAATCAAGTTAAAGAGTCAGCCATTGCCTGCCACTGAGTACCACTAAAAAGAGCCTGGCTCCACACTCTAACCAGGCACATCAAAATTATCTTTTTAAGCAGCATCAGATTCATACCAAAAGGTGAAATGCTCTGTATCTTTTCCTATGACATGACATCCACTGATGTCTACTGTCTTCAACAAATAACGTCACAACAACTTTAATATTTCTCAAGACCAGAGGCAAAGTCACAGAAAAAGAAAAACCCAAAAATTCCTACTGGTAACACTTCTTCAGCTTAAAACAGCTATATTATAAAATGTAATTTATAATCATCACATTTTTTTTAGTGTACATATCACTACGTGCTAATTCCATATTTGTATGTGCAAACCCAAGGCAAGTACTTGGAATGGCTATTGTTCAATATCTGGGTTTCATGTAGCATTTTAATCTAATTAATCAACACTGACATATTTAAAAAAATTATTTAAAAAATCAGTCACCTAACTCCTTTGTAAGAGTCATGCTCTTACAAAGCAAAAATCATTTTGGTTTAGTTTTCCTGCAATGTTTCTCAGAAAAGCTTAGTTTCCCTTCTAAAATTTGCTGTGGTCAGTGGCATTGCAAATAAGCTCATTAATGCATTTTGCATTCTCAAGTATTACATTTGTTCAACAGATTTAAAAGTATGTAACACCACATGCTCATTATCTTGGTCAGTTTGGTTAGGAGGCTGTCAACCTTGTCAATTATATTATTTCAGAGACTTCCCTTTTATTTTTTCTCCCATATTTTCTAAGCTTTCTGATCATGATCTACAAATTTTTTTTCTATAGCCTCACTTCGTCTTCAAATAGCCTTTTTTGAAAGAATCTCCCCCTTAATTTTTCATCAGACTTTGTAGTGCACAGGTAGTATATCTTTATTATTCCTGTGTTTCTTTCCATCTTTTATGGATTCAATTTTCACCATGTATTATATTCTGCAGACCTATTGTCCTTTTCACCTCCTCAGTTCATCCTTCTATTCTATCTCTTTTACCTGCAAGCCCCTTCTCCCTTAGTGTGACCTTTTCCAGTCTTTTGAAATCATCTCAGTATGTGCCTGTCCTTCAAGTCACACTGTTACCCTTCAAATAATTTTGCTGACTGCAGCCTGGACCTCTGTTTGAAGACTTTATTCTAAACTACTTTTCAGACATATTTTAATTGTAGACAACCCAGAAAAAAAAAATCAAGTATCTTTTAATCTGAGAACCCTCCAAACCAGGGAAACGATCCCATGCCGTTCAGGGCTCTGATTACTACCAAAGAAGTGTGGCTTTCTCTGAAGAGTTTCAATAGTCAGAAGGTAAAAGTGCTGAACTTCATTGGAAAGAAGACTGGAGAGCAAAAAAAATGAGGATATTCAAGTAACTTACTTAAAATATAACTATTTAATCAATGCTCCACTTCATATTTTCACACGATCCTAGCTGAAGATTTTCAATCAGTTCTGTAAAACCTGTGTGCAGCCTTACTGATGAAGAGATGGAATAATGTGTTTAGTGCTTCAGCCCTACTCGCTGCCACATGCAGATTAAGCAAGTTTGATCTTTAAGCTTTGATTCTGTCAGAGAATTTTACAGGTAGTTAAGCAATAAGCGTAACTGTATTTTATGGGATATAATGCCATTTTCTGGGACACTGTGCTGACCTCGTGTTCACCAAATGCTCTCAAATGAGCAAATGTTCTTAAAGGCTGCAGCCAAATTCTGTCACTTCTAATTTTCATTTCATGCTTATCACTGCAATTTGAACTGTGAAAACTTATAGATCAAATACTGAACAAGGAACGTGCTGCGTCCCCAGGAACAGCTTAGCAGATCCTATTTCCTCCTGGCATTCTCCTACTTGCTGAAAAGAGTCATATTTTCAATGTAAAAAATTTTGTACAATCTCCAATACCTCAGGTGTTTGGCTTTGACTGGATTTGCTCCTTCCTCATCTTTTATGGTACAAGCCTGATCTAGCATCAAATGAATAAAGCATTGGTATCAGGAAATAGAAAGCAAACTGGAAATTTTAGAGGATACACAACATTGTTCTAGAACAAATGGAAAGATAAAACACTTAATAATACCTGTTCCATTTCTGGAGCTGGCGATGTTACAATAAAAGATACAAATGTTAATTTGCCTAGCACACCAACAGTACATATGGTAAAGTCATCTGAATCAGTAAGGAAACTCAACTTTAATTTCCTTTGTTAGCTTTCAGCTTTAGGACTTGCCTTTTTACTAGTTTTTATCACGTTCTTTACCACTCCTTTTCAGTTTAGTAATTGGTTTTTTTTGTAATTAAGAGCTATATGCATGCATCTGTGACTCCTGCACATTTTCAGCCACTCTTAACTTAGGATTTGTAGGAAGCTCCAGTCTGGTGACACAGGAGCTTGCAAAAGTTGGAACTATACTTTTGGAATTTATAGAAAGCCATGCCATTTTATGGTGTAGGGCCAGGAACTTCTCAGATACAATAAAAACAATACCAAATAAACACCTTATCATGTCCTAAAGATTCAGTTTTAGGTTATGACCAACAGAAATTATAAACTATAAATTAATAGCTACCATATTATTAACTTAGTTATTTTAACATATTTGAAGCATTAATTGTCAAAATAATGACCTGCCATAATTGGCTCTAACAGTTTAATGCAAAGATAGGAAGAAGATTCATAAAAATGATACTAGCTTCTAAAAAGCTCTGTCAGTTCCCTTTATGAAATTTCAGCTCACAAGGAACATTATTTCAATACCCATGCAGTGACGATCCAGGTAAAAAGAGACCCATTCAACTTGATCCATTAAGCTGAGAAGTCCATTGAAGAGTTCAATTGCAATTTATTACTTTTTTGTGAACTAGGAAAAAAGGAACCTTGCATTAAGGCTTATTTTAAGGTGTTATATGGGTTTTTTTGTTTGCTTTCTTTTAAGGTTTTATATCTCATCATATATTTTATCACAATACGTATTTTCCTAATGAAAGTGGATTGTTTCACCCTTTTGAGACATAAAACTGTACATATTGTTAGAACTATTTTCTAACTGTTCCATTAGAAAAAAAAAATCAAAATTAATATAAGCTATATGTAAGGGAAATAAGCTGTATGCTAAGGAAAACTTTTATATAAGGTGTATGTTAAGGAAAACTCAACATGGTATACTCAGGAACCTAATTATATCTAAAATATAGATATCTATAGCTTAATAGAAGTTTCATACCTCATCCATGGAAACATTGATATTTCTCTTTCCCAAATAAGAGGTACAGAAGCAGAAAAGCTGATGAAAAGTTCAGGTAAGTAAACCAAGGCAGATGAAGTCCAAAGACCTGGAGCTGGTTCCTGAATTCTACATGCAACCATTCATCTACGTCTTCCTTAGATCCAAGTGGGTCTAGACATAAGGGACTTATTCAGGAAGCAGAGTGTCCTATTCTCTAGCAAACACTCTAGCAGATTAAGGAGAAATATAGTCCCTAAAATTAATAGCAGAATTCCTCATACTTGGATTTAAATTACTATCTTTTGTAGAGGAAGATAAACACAGAAAAACAAAAAGTAATTTTCAACTCTTCAAGAAGTATTTCAGTATCTCACCAAGTAAACAAAGCAAAGGAAAAAAAAAAAAGCATTAAAAAGGATTTTTTTTTTAATATGTGAAATAAATAAATCAATGTAAACACTTTAACAACCAACAAAAATTAACCATAGATATTACTGAGAAAGTCAGAAAGTATAATTGAACTCTAGCCTAACTCTTAATACAAATCTCACTACTTTGTAACCCAAGCCTGATATTTCTATTCTAGTGGGAAAACTTTTTCCTTATTTTAAAATGCAACCAATATTTTTTATTCATTGTAGGCAGGTATGTAACTTTTCCCTTTTAAGAATTCAGATAAAAATGGGAAATGACAGATGCTAAATTTTCTTGTAAGATTCACCTAAAATTTTTATGTTTATGAGTTGCATCATTAGTTACTACTGTACTTATGAGCATTGTTAGGCACTAACCATTTATTATATTTTTTAAAGACATGAAGAAATGAAACTTTAATTGAAGTCTAACCCTTAAATATTGGTGAATAATTTAATTTTCTTTCAACTAATAATATAAGTTATTTCTTTTAAGATTATTACTTTTCTATCCTTTTGTCTTACACTCTATCCTTATTTCTAGAACTTTCAATATCCTTCAATATTAATTAGGAAGAATACTCTTCATTTTCTTGCTCTCTAATAATTTTTTTTCTTATTTCCAGAACTTCCACTATCTCTCAATATTAATTAGGGAAAACACTGTTAATCTGCTTGGTTTCTAATAAAAAATTTTGCTCCTATGCTTTAGTGCATAACTGCCTACAAAAATTCTCTTAAATATAATAGGATTTCTTGAAGGCAGTAAGACTTGTTCTTTCATATACAACACTGCATTGTCTCAACATCTTAGAATGCAATTGATATATATTTCTGTTTATGATTGGGAAGGTGAATTGTGTGTTTATGCCAATACATATAAATGACAAAAGCTTCAATGTGCCTTTCGCTCCAGATGAAACAGCCTTACACCTGCAGTAAACATTTAATTCAGCTAGTAAAATCCTGAAACCACTTTAAACTGCTTTATAACTTTATCTCTGTCAAATGACATTTTTCATACTGTATTTTACTTATTCTGAGTTATTTATGTTAAATTATATCAAGAGGAGATTTAGAATGAATGACAATAAGGTTTCCATGGAATAATCAGACATCTGTTGTTGTTTTTCACTCAAAGGCATTTTTCTGAACTCAGATTTTTAAAACCCCTTCTTCCATCTTTTAAAAAATCCATCTTTCTACACTGAAGAAACAACACAGAAATAATATTCTGTGGAAGATTACTTTACCCCATAAACCCAAAGACCGAGTTGTGAATACGTTATTTTGAGGTTACAGTTCAAAGAATTCAAACATAATTAAAGGATTTTTCATCTACCTGTGTGGATTGTGATTGAAAATGTGTGTTAGAGAAAGGCTGGCCATAGCTGTTAAAGCAGAGGACAGTCAATTTAGGCATCATTATTTTTTTATTTTAGGGTTTTTTTTTTCNAGGCTGGCCATAGCTGTTAAAGCAGAGGACAGTCAATTTAGGCATCATTATTTTTTTATTTTAGGGTTTTTTTTTTCTTCTTCTTCCTCTTGTCATTACAGTCCTTCAATTTTGAGTTTATTTTCAGTGACTTTACTTCCCTACCAGTTGCAACTGAGTACATCATCACCCAATCTCAGCAAAGTATAAAGTATCTTGAGGTAAACTATATTTGTTTGCTTTTAGCTTGTTTTCCCAAGGAAAATGTAGATATCCCCTGGGTCATTTTCTCAGTACACAAAGTATATATACTGCAGGCACTTGCATGCATAATTGATAAGATGGGAGAGAAAGAGGAACAGATTCTTAAGAGAATTCATGTAATCTAATCACGTTTTTGTGGGGAGTTTCAAAAAAATATATAAATAAGCTGTCTCCAGTCCTCGTGTCATTCCCCTTTCACTTCCCACTGACACGCATTGGAAACACAGTGTTTTCCTGGATGTGAAAAATACTTCTACTGTATTCAAAAATACATGCCAACATACATTAAAAATTTACCCAGCTTGCACAGGAGGATATACTTTTAATGTAATGCAAATTTTGCTTGTTAAAGGTCATTTTCTTTCCCAGAAGGTTCATGAGCTCAGCCCCAGACTGACCTCTAGTCCTCTCTGGGATTTGGCTCTGCAGAACTGGCTAACCGTGAAATCCATACCAAATCAAGCACGGATAATGTTTTCAGAAAGGTAGGCAAACAGAAACTGTTCTTCTTATACACATTAGCACCTACATTTCATACCTTAAAACAGGTATCAGAATTGATGAATTTATTTATTTATTCATTCTTTTATTTAATCAAAGACCACATTTAGTAAACACTGAGCTACAGCTACTTGCTATCTAAGTATCAATGGTGAGGGGGAAAAAAGACTTTTTGATTTTTTTATGGGGGTCATTATAGATCATATGTTAGCACATACTGAATTACTACTCGCTCCATCTCTCCATTAAGAAAATGTGAGTCCTTTTTTTCTAGTAAAACTTGAGACTTTGAAAATGAAAACTTGGGGCAATTTTGCACGTAGCCATTTTCAGAACGTAGCTATGAAAGAAAGATTCAAGAAAAAGGAAAACCACAAAACCTCAGAACTTGGCTGATATGGAAACACAGACTTCTTAAAAGAAACTCTTTGATATCTGGAACTGTGGGGATATAAAATTAACTGCTTCAGTATGAGGCACTGGAAAACACTGTGCTCATGGACTGCATAATTTAAAAGATTGTGCAATTAAAGATCTGTATAACTCTTCATAACATTCTAACTGCAGTCTCCATAAAGCCTATAAACTAGATGGCAGCATAAAATTATTAGACCTGCATTTACAGCTTTGCTTATTATAGCACTCTTATTTTCACACCATTATTAATAGAACCGAGGCTAAGTAAGTAAGCATAGCTCCTAAGTAGTAGCAAGCATTTGCATGTCATTCTGTATCACTGCTAGTCAATACAAGCTTTTGGAGAAGAGCAAGCAAGACAAAGATCTTTCTGGGGAAAAAAAAAAAAAAATTAAAAAGTGGGTTTGTATGGTTGTTTTTCAAGGCAAAAAAAGAGCTCCCGTTGATGCAGTAAATGATGCATAGGAACAGGATGGTAGAAAACTTGCATTTTCCATTATTTTTTGATAACACTCAGAGCTGAAGTGGAGGACTGAAAAAAAAGTAAACATGAAAAAAAACCCCCACCAAATATCTGAAAGCATGCTTGCTTTCTCCCAGGGAAAACCACACAACTTAATTTGGAATCTTAAATGTAACGGTAGAGACGGTTACATCATGACAGCATCTCACATGTGCCTCAATACTTTCCAATATTTACATCTAACATTATCTTAGTAAAACAGATATAGGAAGAAAGAAATAAAATTCTCAGTAGCTGTGAAGAAAAAACCTCCCAAACAACAATTGTGAAATGTACTCTTAGTTCTATTTTTTTTCTTGAAATACTTTTAATTCCCTTTCCCATGCTTCAACAGCAGGCGTTTATTTTATCTGGATTAAAATTGTCAGATCCCACAAGCTGAGCTGGATCTGCTCAGCACAGCTAGATAAATATCCCTTGTGTAGGTGCTATGCCAGCCACAGAGCCTTATGCTGCCCACAGGCTCCCTAGGGCTGCTCACTTCTGCTGGCTTCTGCAACCAGTTGCTTTGCTGGGGCTAATGGCTGGATTTCCACAGGGATGCACCTTGGGAATGACTGATTATGCCTATCAAGTCCTCTCTCATTTTCTCACACACCAGCTTGAAAAAAAGAAGTGAGAGGGTAAACAAGAAGAGTGAATCATAAGCTCAGCCCTGTTCCCATCTGCATGGCCAGCGGGGCAAGGGAGGGGACTGTCCCCTCTTCTCTGCCCTGGGGTGGCCTCACCTCCAGGGCTGGGGGCAGTTTGGGTGCCACAAAGTAAAAAAGACATGAAACCATTAGAGAGGGTCCAAAGGTTGGCCACAAGGATGGTGAAGGGCCCTGAGGGGAATCTGTGTGAGGAGTGGCTGAGGTCACTTGGTCTGCTCAGCCTGGAGGAGGCTGAGGGGGGATCTCAGTGTGGTCTTCCACATCCTTGTGAAGGGAAAAGGAGGAACAGGAACAGATCTCTTCACCCTCATGACCAGTGAAGGGACTCAGGGAAATGGGCTGAAGTTGTGTCAGGGCTTGCTTAGGTTGGATATTGGGAAAAAGTTCTTCACCCTAAGGGTGGTTGGGCACTGGGAAGAACTCTCCAAGGAAGTGGCCACAGCACCAAGCCTGACAGAGTTCAAGAAGAGTTTGGGCAACACTCTCAAGTACATGGTGCAACTCTTGGGGTGGACTTAAGAGTAAAACTTGATGCCAAAACCTAAGCGGTCTTTACAGGTTGGGTGGTTTCTACCTTCCTCTTTTTCATGTGTGTCTGAAATCTTAACTAGTCTACATTGTCTGAACAGCACAGTCATTATACTGGGACAGAGTAACACATCAGATGTAATAATTATTAATAAATCCTCCATCACCTTTTCCAGATGGACTGACAAAAGCTTTTCATGCAAACTCTACTCAATTATTTGCCAAGATTTTTTTAATGTATATATTGAAAGTGATATTTTCTTATAATTTTGCAAGTGGCCAAAGGATTAAAAGACTGATTCTGTTTTTTCATCTTCTCAATGTTTATGTGGGAGTAATACATTATTTTGAAGAAGGGTTATCTCACAAGAGGCATATTTAATGGCCTTTCTCTCTAGCAGACTTTTGCAGTTGTGGTTTAGACAAAATGTGGTTTAGATAACAATGGTAATAAATTCCATTAAAATCTAACTTCAAGTTATTATTTCATAGACTTAAAAAGCTAACTCAAGGCTTCCAAACAAAAATCCTTACTTGTTCATATAAGCACAATTCCATGTACTAAAAATCATTTAAAATTTTCTCTCTCATAATTAACTGAAAAAAATCCTCACAAAGAGTTACTATGAAATAAAACAAAAATAAAACCCAGATATATAAAAAAATATTAAAAATCAATTCTACTGTATTCTTACTTGCATTCACATTTATGTAAACTATTTTTTTATCAAAAAATACACCTAAAATAATGAGAGGGAAAATGAGTTTGTGTGGAAGGAAACAGACAGAAAGCAATAATAAGTAAAAACTGTATATTGAGGATGCTGCATATTCCTTATCCACTTTATCTCATTAATATATTAACATATTAATATATGTTGCAAAACGAAAAGACAGCGAGCAAGAAGCAATAGATAGCACAGATATGGAGAATGGAAGTCAAGTCTTATTCCTAACTTGAATTTAAAAAGGAAAAGAAAAACTTACATTGAATTAACAAAAATTCTGTAGATGTTTGTAAGCCAGAATCAACACTGACATTAGTGCTGCTTATCTACACCTGACAGACAACAGTGAGAGATCTTCAGTTACAGCTTTGTGGTTATGCCAGTCTTCTTCATATGTTTTTACTTTCATAAAATACCAACCTTGAAAACTTAACTCTTCTAAAAGCTATTTTCCTTTCAGAGGCAAGGTATCCAAGCTATTTGAATCAAATCCAGAAGGGAAAGAAGGAAAGTAATCCTACTTAATTTCTCTGAACCTGTTGAGAGCTTACTGATTACACATTTAGTTTTCAATTACACATTGCGGAATTAAAGGCATACAGTAATTTGCTGAAAAAGATATTCTGTATGAAGAAAGCTCCTCTTGAGATCTTATGGCTAAGGAACAAGAAAAAATGAATGTATTAAGAACATTGGCAGACATGTTCTGGACTAGACCTGCATGTAACATGTGAATTTTCTAGACAGTTTGAGTGTCTTTGGAAGTCCCCATACAAACACACTCTGAACACTGAAAAAAATTCTTGAAAACACAGAGTTAAATGCTTTTCCCCATTACGTAAAACCTAGTCAATTTAGGTATTTTCTCTTAAATTCAGACTTTCTCTAATGTCTCAGATTGGGCACTTCTACCTTTTTGGAAACCTTCAAGCCTGCCTTTGAAGAAAGTTCTGCAGAACTGAATGCAGGAGGAAAAGCACGGAACCTTTTACTTACAGAAAGTCCATCTGGTTTTGTTTGAGGTGTCAGCCTTTCAATACGATATTCTTATGGTAAGGTAGTTTCATCAGCATGGACTGCTTAGGAATATTGTTCTGTTGTTCATTTATGTTTACTTAAAGAGAAATCAGGACATTAAAGTAATTAACTCAAACAGACATTGTTGAAGCAAAACAGTGATTTAAAATGCTGAAGGTGTGAGATTCACTCTTGCCTTTTGAGGTAGCATTTCACATTTAAGCTTAAAGAATTAAAAGGTGAGCATGTATTATTTTCTCAATTTTTTTTAGTTTAACTATTCCTATTGTTCCATTCAGAAATTTTGTGACCGATGTCTGAAACTGCTAATTTATTTATATATTTGTTTTTATCTCCAGCACGCAGAATACTAATTTAAATAAATTGACTCACTCCTGTATAACATAATTCAGCAGGAAAATGTGTTTCTAAAGGGAAAGAAATGATTTTAAACACTTCAAATAAACTGAAAGGCTACTTATAAAAAGAAGCAATGAACCTTCTGAAGCAGACACTAGGATTCATCTCACCAAGACTGAATCTACACTTTTAGCACATCATTCTTGATTTTTCTGGCTAATGTGAAAAAAAAATATAATTACAGTAAAAATATAGTTGGAAAAAACAAAAAACAATGAACAAACAAACAAACAAAACCCAACAAAAAAAAAAAACAGTCCCATGTTGATAATCCTGCTTAGAACTGTTTCACAAATTACTATAGTAACTTGCCTGACAGGCATGTCACACCCTATTGTAAATTACTGGCACAAGTTCAAAGTAGATAGAGGAACAATGAAGACCAAAAAAACCTGAACAAACAAAAAGTAGCATCAACTGCCTTCACTAATCCTCCCTTGTAGAAGCAATGGATATGTTGTGCAACCACAAGCATTAAACAGCTGGGCTGCTTGGGGATGGAAGAACAGCTGCAGGAAAGAACCTGCAAACCCAAAGCAGGAAGCAGAAAGAATTTATGTACCTCCTCCAGAAAATCAGCTTCGTTAATTTCTTTTGGGGTAGGAAAAGTTAGGAAAAAGACACAAAAAAGTTCACAGAATTATAAAATTATTTAGGTTGGAAAAGACCTCCGAGGTTATAGAGCTGATGATCCAACACTGACAAAACCAGGACTTAACCACATCCCCAAGTGCCATGTCTACGTGTGATGTAGATAATGTGGTTCACTTCATGAGAGACTCAAAGAACTGGCAGTCTGAGTGAGGGCAAGAGTTTCTGGGGGTTCTAGGTTGTTCCTTAAGTCTTAGCAAAACAAAGAAAATACAAAGCATATAACTTTGATCCTCATTTCCTTCATGATATCATTGAACAATCTTCAGTGACCATGTTTTCAGTCAGGATTGTATAGTATTCTCCTGCTTAACACACTGTATGGGAAAATTAAACACAGAATCTGGCACAGACTTCCTGATTTTCACAATTGCTTAATACTTATTAGGGAAAAAAGGCAATGCATAATTTTTAACAGAAAGAAGTTGGGTATATTTCATCCTCATTTTAATTACTTATTTAAAGTAAGAATTCTTTTTTCAAACTAAATTGTAGTGCATATTATTTGAAAGGAACGTATATTTTACAAATGTGAACTTGCATACATACTAGAAACATTTTCCATTTTCATGCTTACTTAAGAATAGTAGGTGCAGGAAAATTTCAGCCCTTTCACATACCTAAATACAATTGCAAAATATGTCAGGTTGATTGCTCTATTCATGCTTCTCAGTTGAATAGTGAGTTCGCTGTGTGTGATATCAAAACCACTCTGGAAAAAGAAGTTAAAAAAAAAAAAAAGAAAAGGACAGTTTGGCTTTTGCCCTCTACTAAATTGAATTAGAAAGGGCCTTTTGTAGTTTTAGTTCAGAGGAAGGTTAGATGTTCTGAAACAGAAAGTGTGGAAAGAGATACCTACAAAACACTGTTTTATAATGCAGCATGTGCCATGAAGGAGAGGTCTTTGAAACCCGCAAAGCAAAATTACACACCTTTTGTTTCACTGCAGACTGAAAGATGAACCACATTTTCCAGGCAACCTTACTCACCAGGTATCTTTTAGTAAACTTCAGAAATACACAAGACTTTATCATCTATATTAAAAAGAGCAAGTCAAGTAAGGTACTCTTCTAAATGACGCTAGCACATTTTTCTTGTGTTTATCCATGGTTGAATTTCTGCAAAGTTAGTTTCTGGAAGAATAGGAAGAGGCATGTTGAATATCAATGAGCTAAGACTGTAAAGCCCACAAAGCAATAGTTCTAGTATGAAATTTGATAAATATGCATTAGAACTGAAAGACAGAATCTGAATTTTTGTTTGAGAAATTATTAGTAAAGCAGAAAATGACAATGAAAAATCCCCTCCTTTTATACTGAGTTTTAATGATTCTATTTTGTTGCAAAACCAGGAGGGTACATATTTAAAAGCACATTCACATAAATTTAAGAAACGAGTAGGGAAAGGATGGGATTGGAATCAAAAGGCAAAGCTGACAAGAACATGGAAAGGGAGTAGAAAGCAGAGGCAGGAGCAGGTCAAGAATATCATCAGACAAGATGATATGAGATATTTACTGCAGACAGCAAAAGTCTATTTCAGATTTTGAAATTTTGCAGGGTTTGCCGAGTCACATCATTCCTGTGTTATCCAGAAAATAGCTTTTGATCTCAGTGGAAAAATGTGCTTCTTGTTCCTGTGATGTAAAGTAGCATACACAAAGGAGAATAAAATACTGACACCATTTAATCTTACAGACTTGTGTGTTGAAGTTAACTGTTGGGAACATTAGTGCAGGCATGTGCTGCATCAGAAACCTGGACTTTATCCCATAACGTTGCCATTTAATACAGGATAAGTATAAGAACTGAAGTAAATGTGAGTATGCACTCATCCATTTCTCAGGATGCTTAACTTGAGAGGCAGAGATTTGGTCAAACTGACTGTTCAGAGCCACACTGGAAGACAAGGAGAAGAGTCTTTGAGCACACAAAATCACGCACTCCAGACAAGTCCGACCTACCTACTTTCCTGCACAAAATTTTCAATCTAAATTCTCAGCGTTTCCCTTCCACACCTCTAAAATGAGGGCAACATTAACTTGCTTAGGAATTCTTTGCTGGAACTGCCAGCTTGTTGTTCTCTAGCAGCAGCAAGTGACATTTCCTCAACATTGAGACATGCCAAGGCAGGTGAAAGAGATGCCATTCCTCCAGACAGGTGTGCATGCGTTTGCACCCAGCCCCACAGCTCAGCATCCATGAACAACGTGTCAGCCTCCTCACTGGGTTCCTCCCATCCATACTGAAAACCCTGGAAAACCCTGACAGGGTCAGGGATATGGCCTGACACCCTGTTGGTCAGAGTGTTGGAAGCAGTCCAAATAAATCCTCCTGG
>VWYN01019611.1:18089-117243 GCA_013400075.1 Hippolais icterina | reverse complement strand
AAACATCTTCTCAACTGCTTTTGGCAGATGAAATAAAACACACATTTTTTTGGTTACATAACCCAGGACACACACATAACCCCTGGCTCCCCCCAGAGGGTGGGATCCATCATCCATACAAAGCTGTAGCTCCTGAATTTTGAACCATCATCCCCTTTTATGTCAGTGGGATGGTAACAGGTATACTATGAATATCTGCACGTGTACTACCACAGGGCACCCTGTGCATGGGCTCTGAGAGGGGAAGGAGAGACCGGTCATCTAATTAAAGAAGACAACACTCATGGAAAGGCCAACTGAGCTTGCATGAAAAAAATCTTCATTAAGATATTTCCCACGTTTTAAATTAAATTACTTTGCTTATTAATAATATTCTTATATTATTTTTCCCTGAATATGTATCTCTATATATTACAAATTATTCTACTTAACAAAAAGACTCTGGTATCAGGTATAAAATAGAATCCTTTCTCCTCTAGTACCAATTCACCAACAGCAAGTGAAAAAATCTAGGGAGGCAATGGAAACTAGCAGAAAATTGAATTGCAATTGTTTTGGGCTAAAGGATCCATAGAAAAATAAAAGAGATGGGAAAAAAATCTGCAGCATTACAGAATGAAACCACTGCCAAAACTAATGTCCAGCAAAAAGACCATAGCATAAGATACATCAAAACTCAGAGTTTTCAACAGCACACCAGACTTTAGGATCCCTGAAACTATCTAATTGACATAATGTATCATATAATTTGATATTCTCGAGGTGAGATATCTTTAAAATCACAGACAAGATCACTGAATGGAAAGCTAAATCTCAGTGGATGAAACAGATTGAAAATTGAATCTGTATGAATCTGATGTATCTATCTCTCCAATTACCAAGCTAAGTGTTCCAACAATGGGCATAAGCAGATATGTGACAAAATTCTGTGCGAGGCTGGTAATGTTACCTTGGACATTTAGCTGAAAACAGTGAAATAAACGAAAAAACATTCTCAGGAAAATATTATGTACAGCAGAAGGGCTGATAGGATTTTTAGCAGAACCAATTGTATACTGAGTTGCTAAAATATGTATCAACATTAGAAGATAAATGCACAACACTTTTATATGCCTAGAGTTGAAAAATCAGAGAAAAGAGCATTAAGCAAGCCTGAAGTCATCTGTTATACTCCTTTCTTTTCACATTTACATGAAATCCTTATAACTTCGGTGGCAAGAGATTGAATATGTATACTGTTTCCCTTGATAGATGAATCCATTATCCTCAGTTTAGAACCAGCTGCCAGTGGAAATATCTGCATTAGCGGAGACTCCTATAAAAACATTTTTGAAGCAAGAAAAACTTCTTACAGCTGACCAGATGTTATCTCTAATGAACCAAAATATTTCCTAAACTTCTCTGGAAAGCAAACGTTCTCATTATGGGAATTCTACTGAGTTAGCTCCATGAACCTTGTGAATCGTTAGTCTTTTTAATTTATTTTTTAAACTCAAACTTAGTTACAATAGAAAATGCTGCTTGTCCTTTTGAATGTTTCATGTAAGGCGACACCGTCTTTGTTAATTTGTGAAAGAAAACATTTTACTTCATAAATATACAAAAAGCAGCTGTATAATTCAGACCAATATAAAATTTCTAAATACTGTGAAGTTTAGTGAGAGTTCAGTTCTGTCTGAAATTTTTAATTCATTTTGCAAAACTACTGTAAGGTTTAGCAGATCTCTTTCACAGTCACTATCTGCCCCAGTCCCTTCCTATCCCTCCCCAAATTTAAAATTTTCATGTATTTTCTATGCATTCTCAGTTTACAATCCAAGCACACAAGCTGCTGTTGAAATTACTTCATTTAAGAGAAATGTTCAGCCAGAAGCAGCTGTGGGAGTGCAGAAACCACAGAAACAGAATAATTATTTCTTTTGGGGAAACAAATACCTAGCAGTTACTTGCTGTGCTAAGTTGAGGGAAAAAGTAGACAAGTAAGGAGATGTCTGCTTTCTGCTTACAGGCTCGAGGCTGCCAAAGAAATATGATCAGGACCTTGGTGTTAGTTTCAGCTATGGTTTAAACTCCCTGCAGCAAAGTTCGTATGTACTGGCTTTTATTTTCAGATGCTGGGAAATATTGCTAAGCATTCTAACAGAGCAGTGACAAGTGACTGTTTTTTATAAAAAAGAACATTAGTCTGTTTCTTTTTTTTTTTTCCCTTTTCAAGACAAGATAACACATCTAATCCTCACAGCACCATCATAATACTCTTCCCTTCCTCTCTCTACCCTGACACAGAGAGTGTTGACATCGGTAATTACAAGTGCCAACACCCAGATGCTACACAAGGCTTTTGGTACTGGGCCACTTCTTCATCTTGTGGACAATAATGTTAATCAGGAAGCAATCCAGGCTTCCACCAGAGAAAAATCATGACCTGCCCTATTTGAATTAGCGCTGGATAACTCCCAGATGGGTTAATACAGCTGAAGCCTAATTAAATCCTATCCCATGCATCTTGACTGTGTTGCTGTGTGTCTAGGACAATGAATGAGCACAGGTCTTTTGGGGATAGTCCTTAAAAAAAACAAAAACCAAAAAAAACTCCTACACTAACCAAACCAAACCAAAACCAAAAAACCACAAAAACAAAACAAAAAACAACCCCGAAAAAACCTTAAAAATTTAAAAGCCTTCTTTTAGATTAGCAATCAGTCAGAGCACAAAGGCTTCAGCCATAGCTGTTGTGATTTGTCTGTCCAAAATTAACCTCTCCATCGAGATGTACTCATAAGAGCAGGAGGCCGTGTCAAAACTTCCTATTAAGCTGCCACTAAAAGAAAGGAACTTCAGAGAAAGAAGCTTTTAGTCTGGCATCCAACCTGAAGAAGTTAGAGAAGAAATGCTGAAGGTCAAGGCTGTTAGAAACTTTTATGAAAATGCCAAAGACTTGTTAAAGGAGAGATCATCTGCTATCATCTTTACAAACTGTAAAGGAATTCAGCTTTATTTAATAAAGGTCTTTCTAAGAGTCTTCCAGGCTACTTAGTTAACAGTAAGACAATAGAAAGTTTTAGGGTGCAGAAGCAAAACCAGGAAGCAATTATCCAGAGAATAACAGACTCTGAAGGAAGAGCCAAAGTTATTTATAGATACAACAAATTTCTGCACTCCACCAGTGCTCACCTCAGCTGATCTGTCCCAGAAAAGTCTCATGCTTGTGTATCTCCTTCCCACTCAGCTGAACATGGACCACAAAGAATCCTAGCAGCTGTTACTCCTACAACAGGCAAAAACTCCCTTCTACAAAGAATCAGAGCCCATGTTGACTGCCAATCATGAGACACTGGAAGAAGCACAGAGAGTTTATGAGGAAGAGATCTGTCCAGCCCAGACTGCATGAAGCATAACCCTGGGTGTGCTTTCCCCAGGTCATTCCCTGCCTTTTTCAGCTGAGCTGATATATAACTGTCCTAAGAATTATCAAACTATGGACAGCAAATACAGCAGCATAATGTAGCTGTTAATTTGGAAGCCATCAGTGGCATGGCATTCAACAGTAGGAAACTATTTTTTCTTACTGAGAGCACCAAGAGAAGCACTAGGAAGGGAATGATGAGGCCAGGTGGGTGTGGAAGCCACAGGAGAAGCAGACCCTGGAGAAGTGTAAGTGGCAGGAGCTAACAGCCCCAACACCAGTCTGTAAAACCTGAGCATTGCATACATCTCACGTGCTGCTTCTCTGGACATCCAGATGAGAGGCAGCAAAGAAATCCTGAGAGCCATTCCAGTGGGTTTCAACAGGGAACAGAGAGGATCTCCCAGATCTGCAGGCATGGCCAGCCTGGGAAAACCCAGAATGGTGGGCAGGGTTTGGCCCAGGGCCACGATGCTCCACAGCACCCAGCAAGCTTGGAAATCCAGCAAGACCAAGATTGGAAGAGCTGTCTGGGTATGATGAGCCCAGAGCATGTGAAGAGATGTCCTAGCACTTGCAAATATGTGGGCAGGGATCAGTGAGTCACACAAGCTTTGTTTTTAAAAGGAATCCCAGTCCTCTCCTGTAAAATCTTTCTCTAAAATTTGCTGCACTGCCACCAATGTTGCAATATTAGGTGTTTATATTAAGTTTAGGTGCATAACCTCTTCCACAGGCAGTTTTCAGATATCTTTTCAATATCTCTAGAGATGGTGACAGCCACTTCCTTAGAAAGCCTGTTCCAATGCCTGACAACCCTTCTGGTGAAGAATTTTTTCCTATTACCCATCCTAAACCTCCCCCTGATGCAAGTTGAGGTCATTTCCTCTTGTCCTATCATTTAGAGACCAAGAAGCTTAAGGTGTTTGTCATGGGAAAACATCCTTGAGGTGAACAAAGGCAAAGAGTCACACTTGGATTAATTCTAATGTTCCAGCGACCATACATGTTATAGGCCATCAGAGAAATTAAGATTCTCTGTGTCTTAAGCTACACAGGTACCCAGCACTCAGTGAGCCCTACTCTGGTAAGCATTTTGTTTGGAAAGTGCTCTAAGTGAAAGCACATTGGAGATGACCAACTTCTCATCAGTGGTGGGACCTTCAGAGTGAAACTACCTCCTGTGCAGTCTGAAATGACGTCATTTGAAATTGGTTTTGGAAAAAGGTTTGGTTTGCATTAAGAAACAAACAAGCAAAAATCTCTTGTTTCATTGTCATTTAGTCTTTTACAACCTGACACTAAAGGATACCTAAAGATTTGATTTCTAAACCAAAGGTATACAACGTTTAAACTACAAAGCTTTGGTACTTCTGTTTCAGGCCTTCAGGGAGCCTCTGCAGTTACTCTTTTCCAAGTACAGCTGATCAGTCTGAGTTTTTACTCCATAAAAGGGATGGGAAAAAGTCTTTTAATAAGACAATTTATGAATCTGTCCTTTAATTCTTTGCAAATCCTAATCATAATTTCTTATAACCTTGCTCTTTCTTATTAGTGCTTGAGTACGCACACATATTTCTAATTTATTTTGTTATACTTTAATTCCATTTGATATTTCACTGTAGAAGGGGTTAAACAAAACTATTTTAAAATGTTCTGAAAATTCATTGGTGTCATCTGGAAAGCAGTAATACAGTCTCTACTTAAAGTGCACATTCCTAACAGCAGCAGTTTTGATACCAGAAGCTTCTCTGAACTATCTGTAATGTCATGGCAACCTGGTACTTACGTTGCATATAAATTCAATTATTTAATAGCTTTGAGTGTAATATCTGCCAAACCCTGTTTTATTAAGCAAACAAAAAAATTCCTTGTCCATACATTTACATTTCCAAAATAGTTCTGAATTCTACAATACTGTTTATAATTAATAGAACAATATTATTTTTAACTCATGAATTAACTTTCTAAATTTGCTTTTGGAAAACAATCTAAATATCTGAGCTCTAAAAACGAACTTAACCATGTTATTGGGGGGAGAGTAAGGTACAGAATTGAATATTTGTGTTGTGGTTAGTGAATTTTCCAATTACGTCGGATTTGCAAAGGAAATGCACTTCCAGTAATCCATATATTTTTAGAGTTATACAGAAATACAATGTACCAACACAGACATGCTACTTCGATTACTTGAAAGAAAACACAGAATGTAGATGGCAACACTGCCTGGAATATCAGTGAATCAAGCAGAGAACTGGTTTTGTGTTTTCATCTTATGATAACATCAAAACATACAGTTAGACAATGATATTTCTGGATTTGATCCAATGTTCTGAATAAAGTCCCTGCACTGTTTATCTCTACTCTTTCAGTATGTAATCTGTGTTTTCTAAACAGGTGCCTTTACCAGTCCTTACTCTTTTTGCCTCAGAACAAACCTTTGCACTTTCCTAAGATTAGGTCTCCTATCTTGCATGAATACACATTCTCACAAACTTCTCTGGAAGCTGAATTTCACTATTTTCCCCTCATTCTACCCAAAAACATCTACTTACACAAATTATTAGGGTGTTTGAATCCACGAATTTGTGTTAGACTTCTAAGGGGAAAATCAGGCAATACCGTACAGGCTTTCCAAGATGATACAGAAGTGCATAAGTAGAAGTGAATCTGTAAATGCAATGAGAAACTTATATCAAAGAAGGGTTTTTCTGCAGGTTTTCTTATCAAATAGCACTCATTCACTTTGATAATACTTCCAGACCAAAATCAAACTTGAAATTGAAAGAATTTAAGGAAGGAAATCTGAAATTCATCAAAATAACCAAGAATATTGCTTAAGGTATTGCTGCCTAAGGAACCACGTCACTGTTAAAAACAATTTTGAAACAGCTCTTAGGATGAAAAAAAAAAAAAAAATGCTTTCTTCTGCAATCTCTTTCAATACATTTATTTTAAAATCAGTTTAGTATCAATTGATTTCTAGGTACAAATAAAATCAATTACACTGTCACCATTATTTCCCAAAATGGCAATGTCACATGCAAGTTAAGAATAACACTGATTCACTACAGAAAATGTGATTTCAACTGGAATTCCAAGATATATTCAAAACAAACAAGCTTTTATCTCAGGTGTAGGAATACCACGTCAATAAAATGTTACTGAAGTATGTTTAACAGGAGAAAGCAGGATAGTACATTTTTATTAAAAAGCAGTTTTTATGAAGAACATTTTCAGTTGTCTGTCTTCTTTTGGATTTAGACATCAGATAATGAACAGAAGCATCCTGCTTCCACTCTGCATTGAAAATGTTACTGATGCAATACTCATGTGGACAGTATGATTCATTCCAAGTCAGTATTTTAATTTTGCCATTTGGAGAAACAATGAGAGCACAATGCGTGGTGATTAACACTCACATAGATATTGCTGTTGCTACATAGATATTTTAATATTCATTTATTCTAAAATGTTCTCTTGAAAAACCTTGGACCTTTCACCTCTGTCCATACAAATATGTCTCATTGTGACATCTCATTTTTATATACAAACGGTGTTAGGAATAATAAGTACTAAGTCACATTAGGTAGTTAAAATTATCCTGAGTTTTTAACACATTTGCAAACTTAAAATATATTTACAGATGTGAATTTTGAAAAAAAAAAAAAAAGAAAAGAAAAACACTTTAGTGGCCAATTTTATTGGTTGAAACAGCTTGGATAATTTAGGTAATTCCTAGAATTCAGTGTTTTGTAAGAAATCAGCAGGTTTTAAACACTTCAAGGAGAATACTGTCTCCCTTTTGTGGACCATATTACCTCCTGTCATTACTGTTTCCTTTCATAAGGTTAACTCTGGTGTTATCTAAAAGCCCTATCTTCATGTAATATCACCAACTGCCTTTTGTAAAGTGCATTCTAATTTGTAGATGGAACTATTTTAGATTATATTTGTAAGGCTTGCTTAGCCAAAAGATCAGCATCCTTCAAGGAATCTCCAAACATGTTTCAAGATTTTTAAACATGAAAAGCGGTGGATGGGACTTTTTTTTCAATGTAGTCCAAAATCTTAATACTCCTCCTTTCAAGTTCTACATAGAGAGAAATGTTTTACTTTTTTTCTACTACATGAGTATGTTGGACATAAAAAGGGCTTTCAAATTTTTAAATTGGAGCATTCATATTTGATACTTGGATGTTAAAACAACTGAAAGTTTATGAAAATAATATTACATAGCCACATACTCTGATCATTTAATACCATCCCCTTTTACTATGACGATTATTTATATAAAGAATACACTTGGATTCATTTGTTTAACATGCAGGAAATTTAAGCAGATTCTAGAGAAGTAAGCACTGCTACTACAGGCTGTGTGCTTCCTCTATTCACTTTAAATCCAGGAAGCTCACATGCCTACACATGCATAAGGAAGGAAAAAAAAAATGCTAACAATGGTTTAGTGAAATATCTAAAAAGACTCTGCATAATACAAGCTAAAACTCCAAATTATGAAGGTGCTCATAAACACCAGATGTTCTCCTGGTATGTGTGTTTTAGCAGGAAAAAAAACCTGATGAGCTAAAAAGGCTCAAAGAATTAACTTAGGAACAGGTATTCAGGATCAAGAGATCCAGTGTTTTAATGCTCATCTTAATACTTGAGAAAGCAATAATAAGAGATCACCGTAGCAAATCAAAGTCTTAAACTTTAGTGGCAAGAAGTTTCCCAAATCGTGGTAAAATAAATAGATTCTCAGAATACTAACAAAAGACTAAAAATAATAAACTAAACAAGCAATATCTGAACGGAATTGTATCTTACTATGATTTTAGCTATTGCTAATCTGAATCACTCTTTAAACAAGGATTTTCTACCAGTAACTTTTCTGCAGAATCCTCCTGACAATCAGTTAATCCCACGCAGTTTGCAGACATGCACAAAATACACAAAGTTATGGCTGAATATTAAAGGACACTCTGAAAGAATTTGAATGTAGATGTATTTTAACCATTCTGAACAGAATTAAGTAACCCTAGCACCTCACAATGGTTAGTAATTAAATCAGGCATGTCTGCATTACTTATCAGTTTCAGTCCAGAGGACACAAAACTCAAGACAATCTGTAAAATGTATACACAGCTGAACACAGCATTCCTGGGTTTTCATCCTGGGAAATGCTGCAGTAAAGTCGTGTATCTGGTCAATAAAGGTCAACACATCCTGAGAGCCTCTAAAAAGCAATCTAGACACTCTAAATAAACAGCTGAGATAAAATGGGAGCCATCAAGATACAATTAGGAAACAGCAGGTTCAGGAACACCAGCAGAATGCAGAACGTTTTAAAACAGCTCCATTTTCTCTTTTGAGTACATCTGATTTCTATTTAAAGCTCTGATAACACAGATACAGTGACCATGTCCATAAACTAATATGACTGCATTTTTCCAATTATCTGATGCAGGATGATAGGGCAAATTTTTTTTGCTATAAAAAGTTACTACTATATGTACAACGTTTAACAATAGTTTTCATGTGGTAAAATCCAAGAATGATATATTTTACAAAGTATATGGTAAATTTAGAGGGCCCTTTTTTGGTAAAGCCTCAGCTTGCAGTAACAAATTAAATCTTAAGATTGATCCTTCTTAAACTGTTAAATGTATTCCTCTGCAAAGGGAAAGTTTCAGTGGAAAGTACCTACGACAGGACAAGTTACAAGATTGGACATACTGAAGAAAATGTTTTCAAGTCGTTTATATTTACTCCATTTCATTCCTTCTGGGTCTAAAGCAGAGGAACTGTACACTTAAGCAGGGATATGAAAACAAACACACATGTACACACAAACATTTGAAGCAAAAACTATTTTCTGTTAATTAAACCAGAGCAAATCTAAACAGCATAAAAAAACCACCATTGGTCCACAGCTACAAAGCCTGAAATGCACCTTACTTAGCAACTGCTGTCTCAAGCCTATGTATTATCCAAAAAGATACCTCAATTATCTCCCCTACAACTATAGGTCAGAAAGAAAGTGCACCCAGTATAAAATGGACTCACTGAAACAGAGAACAAAAGAAGCATGATCTTGTCTTGGCCAAAAATATAGGGTTTTTTTTTTTTCCTCCTCTATACTTTTAGAGTTTCCTTTCAGGTTTACATAATATTCTTTTGTTTAACATTANAATATAGGGTTTTTTTTTTTCCTCCTCTATACTTTTAGAGTTTCCTTTCAGGTTTACATAATATTCTTTTGTTTAACATTATTTTTTTCTTCTTTCTTCTTTTTTAAACAGGCCCAAATTCATGACTATGTTTTGTTTTAAAACTTAAAAAAATAAAAAGAATTGTCATTGTCGTTCAAGTGCAAATAAAGCACACCACACCAGTTTGCTGGATGCCTTCTTTTCCCTCTTAAAAGCTCAATTTTGGTGACACAAAACAGTGTCACCAGTGCAAGCCTTCAGAGAGCAGATGTTGGGTAGAGGACCAGAAAGAAGTCACAAGAGCTGGTCAGAATCACTAACTAGTACTCCCAATCCATGCAAAGCAAACACAACATTCAGTGTCCTGTAACAAAGGAAAAGTCAGCTTCTGAAGCTCAAAGAAAAGGGAAAAAAAACCCCACAAAAAAAAACCAAACAAAAAAACAATTCAGAAAAAAATAAAAATAATTTTGCAGTACCACAAGGGGCACAATACAAACACACAGAAATGTTGTCCTGTGTACGTACAGAAAGCTCATCCACGGGAACAAGCTACCTAAAAGCAGGCATGGGGTGTTTGATGAGAGGAATTTGCACAATGGGATGTGTCTCACATTTCTTCAGGTGAAAGTTATGTGTAAAGTCTCATCAGAGAGGTCAGTCCTCTGACTTTAGGATATTTTAGGACAACTGAGTACCCTGGTGTCTGTGTCAGGAACTGCTTGGACAGTCACCTGATTTTTGCATGGCTAAGGTTGCGTGAGAGCAGCCCTACCTTGGGTGCCTTCAGATCTAAAACAAGCAATAGGAAGAAAGGATTACATTGGGATATTTCAGCTGTAGTGAGGCATTTTCTAAGTTATTTCCGAAGTAATCAGCCAGGATGCACACTTAATTCTGGCTCTTTGCAGGTGACACAAACATTGTTTACAAAGGTGACAGAGGGAAAAGGAGTGACACTGCTGCACAGAGCAAAGGCAGAGGCTCCTATCCTCCAGTGCTTAAGTAGATTTGCCAGGACAACATGCTTTGTTACTGCCTTAGCCCTGTAACTCACAGCAGATTGGACAAGACAGCACACTATGGAGCACGGAGGGAAGGGGATGAGGGGTGAGCACACCAGGATTGTGCTCTGCTACCAACTGCTATTAATCCACTGGATAAGCATCAGCACACACAAGTCCCTTCCACTTCTGGACCTCGTCCATCAAGAGCTGTGATAATTGGACATGGCTTGGGAACAGCTTCAAGCAAAGCAAACAACTTAAAAAATGTGTATATATATTTAAAACAAGGGTTTAGTTTTGAAAATATCTGAGAGCACATCTATTTGATAGAAAACAAGAGAGGAAAAATCCCTAAATCCCACGTTATTACCTATTGCTACATTTGTTAATTGACCTGACAGTTGCTGTAGCATGGATTTAAGACAACTATCAATAACAAAGCCCTCACACTTTTCTACTGATCTCACCAAAGCATCATTCCCCTTCAGCAGAACATTGATTGTATTCCAGCAGTTCTAATCTAAGGCTTTATTGAAGAGGTTATGAAGATATTGTCAGCATTCAGACATGGACATCTATTTCCCAAATACAAGCGAACTAAAAAGAACACCAATATTAGTATAATAACACGTTCTGCAGTCTGCTGAAATTCAGTGCTTTCAGTTTTATTTAGACAAATGATGCACCAGCGACAGGAGTGTTAATTGACACAGACATTTCTCATTTCTAAAGTAGCTCATTTGGTGGAGCCACTATGAAATAAAATTCTGTAATGGTTAAATTATAGGGCATTTCAAGGCAGCAAATTGATCAAAGTGGTTATTTTTTTCCTCGCTCTGAACACAAACAACAGATAATTTTAGTGTGCCAGTGTGCTTGCCTGCTTTGTACTTGAAATATAATAGTGAGGGTCTGTATTCTGAACTAAAATGAGGATCCCTTTCTCTTCCTGCATAAGTTTAAGCCAGGAAGAGTAATAAATACCTTAAGATATACAAAGAATGTGATCCTGTATGGACTCCTGCATTTACCCTTTCTCTATCCAGATTGCTGATGTGTAATAGCAGAAGTTGTATCCAGCTGAAATGCTCTCTAAAGCCCCGGCTGAAAGGCAATATTCACAGTAGGATGTACCTGTTCTCTTCCAAAAAATTCTTTTCCTCTCCTAATTTTTGACTGAAGGTTCGTCAATATTTCTGTTTGTCAGGATTTCCATCCACACTAAGGTCACTTAGACCACAGGATTGCAAGGCAGGCTTTAATCACATCTAAGCAGTCTTACAGATCCGATTGCATGTGTTTCTCAAATAAAATTGTACAAATTCCAGTATTCACAAAGGTAAAAATTGAACGCATCAGGATACTCCTTCCTAATCAAAGTAGACCTCAAGGTGGCAAAAGGAAATAATAGGCAAGAAAATATTTACATTTACCTCAGACATCTCTATTAGTCATAGTGGAAATCTGAAATTCTTCCCCAGCTTGCAAACAACAAACACAAAACCACTATGGATTTAAAATACCAAAATATGCCTTCTAAATCCTTCGTTTCCTGATAACATCTCTTACTTTGTGTCCCAGGCATACGTACACATCTGAAATTTGGCCTGTAAACATGTGCTTAGGCACACTAATCAGATTCTTGACCCCTACCACAAACTGCTCTTAGACATTAGCTCAGGTCAGACAAAAAGAAACAAACAAACCCTGCGCTGGAAACACAGAAAAGCCTCTCCTGGGTTTCCTGGGCCAGGGTAAAAGAAAGTGAAACACGTACACAGAGCCAATCTTCTTTCACTGGCAAACCCAATACATTTCGCTTTTCCATTCAAATCTGCCTCTGAACTTTTGCTCCATTTCACAGAGCTGCCATGTCTTGGGTATTGCCCTCCTCCAGAAAAACAAGAAACAGGAAAATATTGCCTGACATGAAAATATTGCCTCCTACTGTAAGGAGGAGGGCAAGGAACTGAGAAACCAGGGAACAGCTGTAAAATAATCAGGAAGAAAGTGAGCATCAAAAATGAAAAGAATGTGCTTTTAAATAAAGGAGGCCCACTTCAGACTAAAACTATTCTAAACTGCTCCCTACACTTTTAGTTGTGTTACTTTGCTTTCAGGAGTTTTATGACCAGAGTGTGGATCAGATTACTGTGAGTCAATAAAAAATGGTGTGTTGGATGTTGATCCCATCTTTTCCTTAACCCTCTACCATCTCTCACTCCCTGCTTCAGTGAATACCCACTAATTTCCCTGGGGAAAGTGAAGTGTTTAGCTGAAATAGCTTTACATTTTTATTTATTTTAACAAAACTCTCGATAGTGTTTATTTAAACTCTACAGGTTCTGTGAAACCTCGAATTATATTCCCTCTAGTCTAAAATGATTTGACTTAAAATGCACTTTTCTGGTAGCTCTCCGGCTAGCGAGCTTTCTGCTTTTTTTATGTTTCCAGATACAGAGACCCAAAAGGGTTTTTATTTAACAACAGCTCAATAATTACCTTTTCTAAATTCCCATCTCTCCACTATTGTTTCTGGCATATTAGTTTTCAAGGTCTCAAAGTTCACAGCAGGTTTTTTTTTGCAAGAACAGTGATAAAGTGCTTGCATTATGAATAGTAATTTTATTCCCTACTACTGTAGCTGAATACAGTGACACACAAGCTACCTGGTTTCAATATTCCACTGCAAATTCCTTAGGGTTCTGTGTCAGCAGCAACATATTTAGCAACCTTGAAGAAACCTTTTCTTTATGTTGATGGTTTTATTTATTTAAAAACATTATGAGGTCTGGGCAGCCACATAACGTGCATGGACACACCTGCAAGAAGGTCCAATGGTATGGAAAATGTTCTGAAATTCTCAACAGCTGTTAAATCAGATTAAAAAATGAGCACAGTTTAGAATGCTCGTTAGGTATTGTATTTTAATGAGACAAGCACATCACATCCTCCTTCTGCTTTGAATGCCTTTTGATCTGGGATGTGGGGATCTGAAGGAACCTGCAAATATTAACGCTGTAGCAAGCATTTGCTTAGTTGTTATTAATTAATTAATCAATTCTTTTTTGTTATGCTGAGCTTCTGCTATTTGCAATTTGAAGCAGGTGGGTGTTTTTTCTTTCTACAGATAACAATTTCGGCTATACATACATTTAATTTCAGGTTTAGGCGATTACATGGAAATACAGCATGTTGCCAAAATCTTAATTTAAAAGAAATATTTTCATGGACATAAATTGCTTATGAAAAAAAAGTAGCAATAACTGTTGAGAAGCTATTTTGTTTCAGTTAGCAAAATAAAGTAGCAATTTTATGCTTCAGCCAAACCTCACAAATGAGTTGCTATTTCATTTACTTAAATGCAGGAATATTCTACACTATTCTTTCCCTACCATATACAGTATATAATGGAAAAAAAATACACCATACTCCACAAGCCATATTGTTAAAACTATCCATCTAAAAGGTGATTTTCATTATACAGATTTAAATGTTGTGATTCAAATACAAATTTGCAACATTTTGCCCCAGTACGCTGCTTAAAATAGATGTATTTTTAGTTTGAACTGCAAAACATTGGGGGGTTTATATTAACTTCCAAACGATATAAAATTAGGAAATCTTTCACCCAGTGATAATTTTACACTCAAACAGACCTTCTTAAAATAACAACTGTAAATGTGGATAAGTGACTAATAGGAAATCTCTCTTCATACGTGGTCTATGTGATATATGTGTATATATCACACACACATTTTTATTACTGAATTTCTTTACTTCATCATTTTGAGATGTTTCCATAGATTCCCAGACATATTTAAGACCATAAAACTTCACTGGGTTTAAGTTAGGCAGGAAAAATTTCAGTAGAAATCTATATGTTAAATTTCCATTGTTGACGCTGTAAATAAACAGCACAGATTCAGAAACAAATAGTTTCCAAACGCTGAATTATTTCTTCTAACCACAGTGAAATTAATCTCAAGTTCTAATATTACAAAATTAGTTACAGGAAATAACTTTGTATTGAAATCTGCTACCTGACTTTCTGCTTGTTACAGCTCCTTAGGAATGCTTATTTTTTTTTAATGCAGTGCACTTCCTACCAGCTCTGTATTTATATCACAACTCAGTGACTTTAATACCACCTAACGCAGTGTAACTGGATGGAC
Source organism: Hippolais icterina (assembly GCA_013400075.1). NCBI lineage: Eukaryota > Metazoa > Chordata > Aves > Passeriformes > Sylviidae > Hippolais > Hippolais icterina. The sequence continues at coordinate 102,443 of VWYN01019611.1, read as the reverse complement.
AAGGCAGCAGGTAAGGAAAGGCTTCAGCTCTGTGACAGCCTTCATGACTCCTGCACTCATGCAGCCAAGTATAAAACCTGCAGCTAATTTAAATGGATAGAACTGCACAATATCTCAATGAACATATTTTCTGATCAGAAAGTGACAGGCTCTGAATGTATTATCAACAGTAGCACTGAGGATATTCCATTGCTCTTCCTTATGCCTGATGGGCTCTGCCAGTTAACACGCCTGATTTCACATTCTGAAGCTCCTCTAACTTCCCAAATTAGGTAGGGTGGAAAAAGCATTAACTGAGTCAGGTTATTCTGTTCACCCACCTGTTATGAAAAATAAGAGTAAATACTGAGCAGGCTGGGCAGAAAAATTTCACTAACCAAGATTTACCCTCTATGAGAAATAAATGAGAATGAGTTCTCACAGCTGTGTTATCTATGTTTAGAAGTTCTTCCATAACCATAATTTTTAGCTCTCTCTAGCCCACTAAAAATAATCTAAAACTACATTTTCAAGGTTAAAACCATCTTTTACCCCTCAAGAGCTGCAATCCAAACTTAGGAGGGTCATATCCTTACTCTCACAAAACAAGTTCTAATTTTGAGTATTGAGAATATTATAAAAAGATTTGAATATAAACACTACATATGCAACACAAGAGCTAAGGCTTTACTGAAACTTTGGGAACAATCTGTTTAACTACCCACTAATAAATTCAGATGATGACTGAATTCATTTCATATCTACTTCCTTATTTGATTGTTTGTGTGGGGTATTCCAAATCTGAACAAATACTGATGAAACACAGAGATGTTGTTAGATGTGCAGTAAGTTGTATTTTGTTATAAATTCAGACTTTACAAGACCCAGAAAAACTTTGCATTGAGATGCATGTTCATTCCTTAATGAATGAGCATGGAAATTCCATAATGTCTACACATAATTCTAAAATTTGCATATCACTGAAGCAAAATGAAGATCACATTAAATTAAGTTTCTGGATTTTTTTTTTTATCCAGATATATTTCTTGTACTGCATGTTCACAACACTGGCTTAACCTATAATTACTAGTTTAACACATAATAATTTTGGTGTCATTTGCCCTTCTAAAAATGTCTTAAAATGCAAATATACTTGCAAGAACAACATATATTTCCTGTCACATTTTGTATTAATCACCTCTAACAGTAATAAAAACATCATATTAATCACTAGAAATAAGTTAAAGCTACAGGACTGTTTCAGGGGAAAGGACAGGAAAGGGAAAGATAAGGAAGATTTGGGGTCTTTGACGATAAGGAAGGATAATTAGAGATTAATAACATACTCCAATTTTCCTCCCCTCCAGTGAAATTCTTATGGAAATAGGTCAACTGAGATTGATTTTCCAGTGGCTTTCAGCTGTTTTCACACCGCATGCCCATCCTTTCTAAGGGCATAAGAACGATCTAAGCGCTAAAAAAGTATTTACAGAGAGCAGAGTAAAGTAGATTTTTCAGAGATACACAGCTCAGTGAAGTAATCTATCAGTGCAACTGCAGAACATCTGCAGAACTGGGTCAGGGAAGGTTGACGTCCCATCATGAATTGGGTGGAATATCCAATCCTTTAGTGAGTACCTCTGCATATAGATAAATCCGTTTCTACACTGCTTCCTCCTTGGAAACCTTCCTCAAGACTTTCAGAAAATGTGTTTCTGCACTACTGAGTCAGAGAAACTACCTGAAAAAAATGAGATGCAAGGACTAAGGAGAAGTTCAGGCACAAAATTTTCACCAGATGAATCAGGCTACTTGGGTCAGATTGCATAGAAACAGGGTGAAAAACAAGCACCAAAGAGAAAATTTCTTTCCAGGAAATTACCTGTGGGTTATAATGGATTACATGTGAGACGTGCTGCAGTGAAAATGGCAAAAGGTTTTCTTTATCTACAGTGAAAGACTCTTTAGAACACATGAAGTCATTTCTTTATGCTTTTCCCAGCTCAATACTGCATTTGGACATTGCATTTAAAGACTGATATGAACAAATTAGAGACAGTCCAAGAAAAGCACTGGAAATAACCCTAAGTCTAGAAAACAAGACGTACCTTATAGATGGCATAAACTAATAAAGTTATTATAAAAAGTTATTCATAACAAGTTGAAAGACCAACAGGGAATATATTGATAGTCAAACACATAAGAAGGCCACAAAATATATTATGTTTCCAGTGACTATGGTGAGTGGGACGAGAAGCTGACGAGGTTAAGATTCAATTTAGATGATGAAAAGAGGAAAAAAAAGCCAAACAAATTCTAACTTTAAAAAGAGATTTCAGTTTTCTAGGAATAGAAGAGATTTAACTGGAAAAGTTACCAAGGACTTCAAGGGCATGATGGATTATACCATACATCTCTGGCATATTACATGCATGTTACTAGCTGTGCTTTGGGATCAGGATCAACACTACTTGGGCCTCTTGCAGTCAACATCCACTTCCTTATGTTTCAAGAGTTTATTGAAAACAAGGTAATATCCCATTGGAGATTAATTCCACTCAGCTCCCACTTTAAAATAATCTATTCCTAAGTAAGATAAACTATATGCAACTGGTTTTCTTTTCTCTGGAGCTGCCTCGAAGAGAGCAAATAAAACATATTCCTTATGTTTAAACAAAGAGGATAAAATAACTTCTCTCTGTGAGCTTCAACACACTGAGTATTTTTAAACAGAACGTGATGTATATTTACAATTTATAACAACAAGACAGCTCTGCTTGAAATTATGACTAAAAACTTAAATACTTGCCACAGTAATTTGCCACACTAAAATTGTCTGGTGATAGAGCAGGAAGGAAAAGGCAAACAAGCAGAAAATAAAATAAATGTTTTGAAAACCTTCAGATATAGTAGAGAAAAGGATAGGAGGATTACAGACAGGGTTTTGGCAACTAAATTCTGGGAGTTACGCTCCAGTCACAACTTTCTTTGACACAGTTGGCTTACTATGACAGTGCTTAAAGGACACAGCCAAACCAAAGACAATGAACCCTCTGCCTGATTAAGGACACAAGAATATTAAAGTAGTAATAATTAAAATCAGAGTCCTAATACTTATACACTTCGTCTCATTTGGACTAATCAAGGTGACAGAATTAAACACCTGCTCCTGCAGTATCAATGATTAGGTGCATATATAAATTTTCAAAGTAAGTTCTGGTACAAATGTAAACTTTTGAAAAGGTAACAAAGCTAAAATTAATATATAAACTTGGATGATCCACATAATGCCTGAGCTTGGAAAGATGTATACTTCAAGGCTACTTTAAATATTAATGATTAATTTGCTCCTTACTATATGTCTGGCTGTAAATATTAACAGAATGTTAATAAAAATGACAGATTAAAATCTTTTTTGACTTCTATTTTCAAACATTGTTGTGTATAAACATCCCCATTCTAATATAATCTATTGACAGGGTGGTTTTTTGCCTTTGCTGAAAATCTAAGTACCAATAACTAACATTTTTTTCCCAACATCAATGGTAGACTACTTAAGAATTCCATGCATTATTCATGCTTTCCATTTTCTTCTAAATTATATTTTAGTTAGAACGTTATTTTGAGCTCATTTTTCATTTCATTAATAAAAAGGCACAGATGATATGAAGTAACTTGCAGCATTTCTGCTAGAACATCTTGTTCATGTGCTTCAATCTTTTGTGCTTAATAGCCTCATCAGACTGAAGTACTCCAACCACTGTTCTAAATATTGTGTTCTCAGCAGTAGCTGTCAAACCTGGATTGAGTTGCACTAGTCTTAAGCAAAGTTTTGCACTGGCACCTGCAATTTACCTTCCCATCATTTTTGGTGCCAAAAATACACTCTCAGATTTCAGATGAAAGTCAGATTTATGTTTCTTGATGAAACCAAAAAGCTCAAGCATTACTTTTCCCAGTAGCTGTCCCTAACATCAACACAAAACCAGAGGGGGGGATTAAACCTGCAGAGCTGATAATTTTACACAGCGTTACATAAAAAGCATTTTGGCTTTCAACACTAAAATCAAACTTGAAGAAAAGGATTTGAACAGAGGCAGGTAGGCATCAGTAACTTTGGCTGGGAACACTTAAATGCCTTCTTGTTTGCAGGAAATCCTATGAGTGATCACCTTGGGACACTGGCTGTGCTTACCCACAGTGAGGACATTTGAGACCCAGTCTGTGGATCAATGACTCTTGGCAACAGATGTGCATTTTTAGAATCCTAAGTCAGTCCTACCTTCCAGCAGGGAAGAGAAGAGAGAAAAGTGGCACTACTGGTTTAGATATATTTGGGTTACAATCATCTTTGCTTCCCCATACCTGAGTTCTAAACTGAGGAGGCTTCTGAGAGAACTGGAAATCCTACCTGCTACTGAGAGAGCCTGAATTTTTCCTTGAAAAACCTCCCATACTGTAAATCAAAAGCACCTCACAAAGATAAACCACCACTTACTCCAAACCATAGAAACATGTTATTTTTTTTTACTGCAGTTATGCATCACTTATTTTACATGAAAAACAATCTTTATTTCCCAAACTCTCTTTCTACTTCAAACACTGTAATGATGATGGCTCTTGTCAAAGAATATGCATTATATAACTTGGAATCTTCTCTACATGGTCTAACTTCAGAGCACCTTATTACCTTTAAAAGGCATCAGAAAATGCCTACAAATTAACTTCTACTCAACTTCTTTTACTACATGAACTTTCCTTGAAGGAGAGGTACAGATGTTACACTCTCCCTGTCCAGAGCAAGCATGAGTAGAAGAAATTTAGGGATGGCAGAGTATTACTTCATAGGTTTGCACTTTGTCATCTTTATCTCTGTGATTGTTTAAACTTACCCAACGATGCCATTTGCAGTGGGCCATAACCAGTATACTTTGCCCTAATTAATTTTGTCATAATCTTACACAGAGTTAGCTGACATTTTGTGACTTCCAGCCTTTTGACATAGTAATGAATATAACCTTTAACATGTTACTTCCAGGGTAGTGAGCACTACTGACTTCAGTACCTCTTGTGGTTGAACTTGTCAGCAAGATGTAAGCTATGAGAACACAACTCATTCTATGAAATGTAAAACTAACCAGGTTCATCATCTATAAAGCACTTAACCTAAAATGCACACCAAAATACTCTCTCTGCAGGTAGGTTGTAAAGTACAATCTGTAGCTGATGGTGTTTGGTTTATTTAGTGCCACACTATTTATTTAGTGTTACACATATTCTGACAGAAACATCACATGATTTGAACTTGGGGTCATTTTTTAAATCACCCCAAACCTCTTTAAGAACAGCTATTGCTTCATCTTCTCTTGAAGCAGAGCCAAGAAGGAATCTGTCTCCTGCAAAGAAGCAGTCAGCAAGAATGTAATTTGGCAATGGTGATGAAAAAAAGTATTGTCTCTTGTTGAAAAGATAAAATAGATAAGAAAAGAGTATGCAACAAAATCTGCTGAAAAAAAAAATTACCTTCAACCCTTTCTGAAAAGAACGAGGGGGTTTCAACACATCATTTTTCATCAGTGTGTGAGCTTCTGGTTGATTCTAAACAATTCTCTCACTACTTCCCAAAACTGCACATCCTACAGCACAACACAAGAAATTCATGCACCCTCTGAAATTACAAAAATGATTTAATTTCATTTTATAGTAATGCTCCCAAACCATAAGGATTTATTTTCTCTTTAAACACCATAAAATAAATTTCTTTCTCTGTTCCCTAGAAGGAAAGCCAGGTTGAAGTCCTGTGTATATATCCAATAGCACAGACCTACTGTGGTTTCTTGAAGGCATACAATAGATTTTGGGAAATGTAGATGAAATAAAAGAATAACTGTAAGAAAATAGGGCTGGAATGCAGATTCCCCAAAGCACTGTCACATAACATTAAAACTGATGTACTCCTGTGTGATAGCTAAGGGAAAAAAAAAAAAGATTAAGGAAAGTAGTACATGGTATGATTCTGATTAATTCATATTGGCTTTCTGGGAGATTCAAAGGCAAAGATGCACACACAAAAATGCTAAATATGATGACATTAAAGCCTTTAATGAATTCAGGTGAAAAAAAAAAAATCTCAAAGGTTTTTTAAAAGTCTTACTGAATAGAAGTTTATTCCCAGCAAAGAGTTTGGAAATGTGCCATGGTAGATAGGGGTTAGTAAGTCAGAAATGTATTCAGGACTCAAAGCTAAGCACCTTGCAAGCCAATACATTAATGCTGAATTCAGTCTCCCCTTTAATAATCACCCAGGGCGGCGTGGTAGGAACTGCAAAGCCAGACTGGATAACCCTGGGCTTCACCTAGAGGAAATCTGGGGCTATGGAGGCTCACACACATTAGGGAGCATTCATCTTGTGCCACAAATATTCCTCTTTAGGGAGGCGAGAGAACAGGAAAATATGATCTCTCATTGTACTTAATGAGTCAGAGTTTGCTGAAAAGTCAACAAATCGCTAAAAAAAAAGAAAAAGTGCTCTAGAAGATTATAAATTAGAAACAGCTTGACATATAGAGATAGCTACAAATGAATTTAAAAATAACATTAGCAGCAGTAATGGTGAAATTAAATTCTTTCTATATGCATATTTGTCTTATCAATAAGAATAATAATAATTACATTTTTCCACATAGAAACTGTTTTTCACCTATTACCAGGGCACACACTTAAGACTACTTAACCCTGCCTTTGGCTTAGCCAATAAAAGCAGCTTTTAATTATTTATGTCCCATGAAGCCTCACAGTGATTTTCTTTTACAGGCAGCAGTAAAGACCACAACTGCATGAATTGAGTATGATGTCTGGAAAATTCTCACAGGCTGATTTATCTCACAATGAATCAGTTTTGAAATTCTTTTCCTTCTCACCTAGGGATTCCCTTGGGAATCTCAGACTGACCTTTGAACATGTAAATACCTAGAATTTTTGGAGGCAGCAGACCTACTTTGTCCAGGTTGTTCAGGTTGCTTTAGTTATTCTTGTGCACATTAAGATTTGGGTTTTAATACAGCTTCTAAAAAGCATTAACAATATCACCAAAGTAGCAACAGACGTAGTTGATAAAAAAGTGGATTCAAACACTTTACAGAAAAGAAATCTCAGATACAATGGTGGGGGTTGTTTGGATATGAAGCTTGAAGACTGATAGAAACTACCAGAACTCATTTCCATGAAAAGTCTGTAATATATTGATAAATTAAGTAGTAACAGAAGAGGTGCAAGACAGAGAAGGCTGGGACCCCAGTGCGAGACCAAACTAAAATAATTACACTTTTCCCCAGTAAGAGTTATAGGGCAAAGCAATACATTATAAAGCAATGCATTATAAAGCAATGCACAGCCCTGGGAAAACACAAGCTTGGAAATAAATCTAAAAAAAAAAATCTAATTACTTGTTCTAAGCCTGTAGCACATCCCGCTAAGTAGTGAAAAACATCATAAGGGCACTATGAAATTGAAAATCTTGTACTTGTACAATTTGTCTTCATTAACACACTCCTATTATTTTGTAACACATATCTAATCTTTTTGCTCACTATATGTCCCTTTCTCATTTTCCAGTGCTTCAACACTATCAGGGGTTTCTATGTTACACTGGAGTGTTTAATTTACTGGATTTTTGTAATGTTGCACACAACAACAGTAAATTGTTACATTTGCCAAATTCAAAACAAATAATTCAGTGATGACTTACTCCCACTAAGGTGAACTGAACTGCCTAGATCTTATTCTCGACCTTTATTTCTTGCTGTTTATATTACAGTAGCCTGTGTTTTTACTGGGATTTTAACAATTACATCTTTCTTAAATTAATGATCCCTTCCAGTAACTCAGCAACAGTCTGCTTTTGTACCCTCACTTTCTAGTGCTCATCAAAGCTGAAGGGGTTCTGATTTTTTTTTTTTTTCCTTTTTTTCTTATTTGATGGAACAAGCAGACTCAACCATTTACACAGAAAGTATTATTTCTTATGCAGTGGCTGTATTTTGTGGAGTTGCAGGTTAGCGTGATCCCAAATATTTCATTTGTACTTCATGGGGCTGGCTGTATCTCCCTAGGAGCTTTGTGCTTACCAAACATAATATGATGAAGTGTTATTATGTTTCCTCATCTAGAAACTGACAACTTTTCCCACCGCTGAAATGTACACTGTGCATTACAAATCCCTCCAAGAAGCACAGGAAGGAAAGAACAAGTGTATAGGTCAAAAAGGCATGCTTTAGGAAACTTGGGAAGAATGAGTAATGTCATCAACAAAATAGTTTTACAACTGCCTCTGAGAACTACTTCATCAAATCGTCCTCCTCAGGGAAATAACAAAATTAACTACTGCTCTGGACTCAAAAAAAAACCAAAAAAAAAAAAGCCAAATGTCCCTTTAAGAAACTGTTTTCCCCAACGTTTGTGGGCTTTTTTTTCTGTGAAAGTTACAGAGTGTCAAGAAAATACACATTTCTATTCATCAAAAGAACAATAAAGTATTTTTGCAAGAACCTGGTCTTTCCTCCTGTTAAGTCTAAACATCTATTCAAAGGCTTCAATTGAGATGCAAATTTTAAAAGATTTTTACATTAACTCTGGTTCAAAAATTACAAAGGGAACGTCCTGGGAAACTCCTATAGAATGTAAACCAGATTCCATACAGTAAAATGCACACTCTTGTTCTTTTGACAGGCAATTTTCTTCAAGGCATGACTTCTGCAGACCCCAGTGAATCACTGCTTTCTTTGGGGGATGAAAATGTGCCTCCAGCAGGTTACAATAGCTAATCTAGTGAGATGAAGAATGAACCTGGGGTTCATTTTGCTCCAACTATTGTATTGGTTTGTTCTTTTAACAAAACTCGTGTTTTGGAATTTCATTATATTGTACAGGTGAGAGCTGAAGCATTGTTTGGATTAAAATTATAAATACAGATGTTGTGGCTCCACTGCTGTGGTGTCTAGCCTTGTACACATATTAAGTAATTGCTATCCCAAATACATTTCCTAAGGGGTCACAAATTAACTCCTGACCCTGTAAGGACCTCTTGACTGATCAGTCAGGATCAGCAGATCTTCAAACCACGTAGGGACATATTTGGCTGATGTAAGTAGCAGGATTGGAGTCTGACTGGGCAAAACAAATTAAATAAAAAAGCCCTTTATCTACACTTTGCAGATGGAAAGCCACATATAGGTGACATTAAGAGAATATTAACAAATATTACCCTTTTCTTTTCTTCTTTAGACTGTGAGCAACTGTTTAACCCCATCTCTGTTCAATGGCAATTCTCTTCACACTGATCATTAAAATGGCCCAGTTAAACTTCATGATGAGGAATGTGTGTAAAATTAAGCACTGCTCACTTAGGGTAAGTAAAGTTTGCTCAAGGTCATATGAAATTATTAACAAAGGTGGCATTTTGAGACTTCTAGTTAAAATGTAGTGCCTTAAGCATCAGCTCCTCTTTCATTTAAATAGCATTTTCACCCATAGATACTTGTGGCTACTGGGAACTACTTGACCTAGACTTTCCTAAGCTAGGAGTGAGACAGAAAAAGAAGAATTCAAAAAGCAGATTTTGTCTTTCAATTATAACCATATATGTTTGTTCACACGTAAATTTATAGACACACACGTGTCCTGTGCACATTTATGGTCCTACAACTCTCCAGTCAAAGTATACTCAAGCCTCTTGCTTCAATTTTGGATCATTTTGGTACTGTGAGAATGTGCCTGGGTCTAGGCAGAAGTGAAGGTGTCCATTACCTATTTGTATAGTAAAATGAGAATTATCTCAGTATTCACTGCTGCACAAGCGTCTCCAACTAAGGTTCTGCAGGCTCCCACTTGCATCCACATATTTGCACTCCTTCCTGAGAATACAGTGGCTGGCCATCTCCTGGGACTTTTTGAAGTCTCATGGATCTAAAAAGAATTCTTCATCCTAGATGGAACTATCAAGCTTTTTAGTGCAAGATCTAGGATGCAGCAGGCAAGACAGTCAAATGGAAACCACCTCCATGCTCACCCTGACTGGATTCCCTGGAAAGAACCAACAGTGCTCCATGTAAACATTGCAGATTTTAACTCAGCTTTAATTGAAGTTTGATGATGGCTGAACTTATTCACCCTAATCATTAGCAAAAAATATTGCAACTGCTGGGAGAATCAAAACTATTTACTGGAGTTGCAGTTGCCTGAAAGTCTATTAAACACCACCAACCACCTATTTATTCCATGTAAATGAATACTTGCTCTTCAGAATATTCTTTATATACATCTATTCCTGAAGACTGTTCTTCTATTAAATTTGAACATAACAAACCAGAATCAAAGTCTCAATCAGAGAGGCTTATCAACTGTACTGAAAGAATGGATCCAGTCACAACTCAACAAATGGGATCTCCAGTGAGTAGTATGCTGCTAAAAGCCTCATGAACAAGTTCTTCTCAATATTTTCTTAGTGGTAAGAGGATGAGGAAGGACTCTCAGAAAAACTTGTATTTGGTTATATCCAGGATGTCTTAAGAATATGATTCTACCAGGAACTGCTGAAGTCTAGCACAAAAGCTCTTCCTTGTGTTTCACCCTCTTGTACCTGAGCAGAACTTGCCATTTCTGCAGCTCCATTTTGGGTTCATTATTAATATTTAAATTTAAGATTGCAGTGTGTGCAGATGTTTCACAGAACACAAGATCCCCCCCCAGTTAATATCTTGATCAGGTTCTGAAGATGGGATTTTCTATGCCAAGCTACTTATTTTGTCTTGCTTTGCATTCAACATGTCCATAAATGAATAAAACATAATCATAATACTACTATTTACTGATCCTAAAAATCACACAAACTGGAGTTTTCCTTATCAGGAAAATAGTGGCCTCAGCACTTGAGACTCCACAAGATAAAAAAACTTGATATTGCATTTTGCTATTTATGTTTCAAGTCCTCAGTTTCACGATGACTCATGTACTGGACTGAGCTGTGAATCAATGTCATCAAATTCAAAAGCACCTTCGAAAGCACACACGTGGGAGTGACAGATGGTGAATAAACCTTTATTTTCTTGGCGCTCTCCTGGCATTAAACCAGATGGAGTCATTTGCAAATAGCGGATGGTAAATCCTTGGAAGGGCAGGCATCCTCATCACTCCTATTTTGCTCAGAATGTGCAGGTGAGCCAGAATTTCAAACACATCTTTTGGGTTTACATTTCTATCTGCAATGCTTGTATCTAACTGTTCCATATAGAATCTTTACCTGTTTCCTTTCCCTTCCAACACAGCCCACACGTGCCAAGTGTACTTTCCAGTCAGATTCCTACAGCACAGTCAGGGAGTGGAGCTGATTACCAGGAGAGGCTGTGCACTCTTCATCCCGGGGATTTTGGCAGCCCAGTGGGATAAAAAACCCTCAGGGACCTGGTCTGACCTCAGAGCTGATTCTGCTGCTCACAGCAGGATGGAGCTGGACCCCCTGAGATCCCTTCCCACCTGAAATTTCCCTGTGCATCCCGCTCCACGCAGTGACTGCACAGGTGTGGGTGCAGGGTTTCCCTGCCCACAGCTTGCACAAGGCTGTACCAGTCAGTGTCCAAGTCCACCCTTGGCTCTGATGTCATGGATCCCTAACATAACACAGCTACACCAACTTATCAGATGCTTTTACTGCTCCACATCTCCATATTTTATCAGAACTTGGTCAGCTCCAAGTCTGCTTCATGAATCAATACTGCAATAAGAAAGAGTATTTTAAATTGTGTGCCAGGTTTTATTAGTCCCAGACCTGAAATGCTTTTATCCTTCGTTCTCTCATAACTTCTCCTTCATATATTTCAGGATCTTTCCCCACAACAGTAAGAAAGTGCCTTTCTGTATGTGAAGAACTGATTGCTGATGACCCATGGTCATTTTACCCCAAGCTCAGTGGCATAAAACTTCATTTCTTTTATACAGCTTTATCTAGCATTTCTCACCACACTTCTTATTTCCAGATGAATCAGGCTTTTCTCTGTATCCCATTTATCAAAGTAAATTGAGTCACTTCCAGGAACAGAATTATGTATTCCCTGTTGTTTCATTTGTCCTAATTACTGCCACCTTCATCAAATCTACAGGTAAGAGCAGTATAAGCTGTCCATGCCAATTATGGACACCCTGAGGTCTGACTTGAGCAACCTGGTCTAGTAGAAGATGTCCCTGCTCATGGCAGGGGGGCTGGAACAAGATGATTCTTAAGGTCCTTTCCAACCTAAACTGTTCTATGAGTCACTAATAAAAAAAAATAACTAATCAAAAGTTAAAATAAGCAACAACAACAGATGACAAACCTCAGCGGCTTTAGATTCTCCACACAGAAATTCTCATATCTCTTTAAACTTCCTTTTAAATGATTTAGACTCAATTTATCTGCTGGCAAAAATCTGCCTCTTGAATATATATGTTGAGTAGAGTTCCTATTCTTTTGACTAGTATCAGAAATATCTAGAAAGGAAAGAAGATCATTCTCTCCTGTTGTTTGGAAATAAACTACCATATACCATTCTCTACCAGCTGAATGAATCTGGGAGAAAACGTCTGAGCTGGCAAAGCACTAACTGAATGCAACTTTGAAATTTTTGCTGTTATTCAATATTAGCCTGGGAATATGTATGTTAGGTTAATTTCAAAATAGGATACTTTCAGACCTGTGCGACTTGGAACATTGTGGGACCCTCAAAGGTTTTGGCTGTCATGTTGTAGTCGATACAAAGCATACAAGATACGTAAAGCAAAAATTGGATGTGCTTACGTTTTTCAGAATTTTTTTTTTTCCTGTTTTTTCAACTATGAAGGAAACTTTCCTGGGCTGAATTGAGGATACAGTTAAGGATATCTTATCCATATAATCATCAACTCATCAAAATTATTTCTTTCCAATTTAGAGGGAAGGACGTTGTGGGGGACGGTGTAAAATACTTCACAGAACTCCAGATAAGTGACATGTATAGGCACTGACATTTGCCCTCCTCTTGCCCAGTGGTGGAGTCACCCCCTCACAGAAGGCCACTGGGTGTGTCAGGCAGGACTCGTGCTTGGCAAAGCTGTGCTGGCTGTCTCACATCACCTCCCTGTTCTCTAGGTGTCCTAGCACAGCTTCTAGGAGGGTTTGTTCCACCGCCCTCCCAGGTACAGAGGTCATGTCAGTCCCAGGGTCCTCCTTTCTACCCCTTTTAAAGATGGGCACCATCTTCCCTTTTTCCACTAACCTGCGACTTCACCTGTCATGACTTTTCAAATATCGCAGAGTCTGGCTTGAAAACTGCATTTGCCAATTCCTCTGAGACTCTAGGATGCATACCACCAGGTTCCTCACATGGTCAGGTACATTCAGACTCCTCACATGGTTATAAAATTGATCTTATCTTACAGCAAGAGGCACTTTTCTCCCCTAGCCCCCATTCTGCTGTCCATCCACCTGAGATATATGGGAAAAGAGGTTGCCAGTGAAGAATGAGGCACAAAGTGGTTAAGAACTTGAGTATTCTCCTCATCAATTGTTAGCATTTTTCTAGCATTTTTTAATCAGAGGGATATATGCCTTCTTTGACCTTCCTTTTCTGGTTAACACACTTTAGCAGGTATGGAAGGAAATTACCTCCTTAGTTCATTATTACTGGATTAATAGTGGCTTGTTCATATACTTCCTTCTGCATTTCAAGAAGTTTGTGGGTTTTTTCCCCCTGCCCACCTCCAAAAAAATTGTTTTTGATGGGTTTAGGATCAGCAATACTAAATGATAACAGATTAAATCATGAGGGAATTTTTCCCTAAGTTCAACATTCCTGGTATTTATCTGGAGAGTTCTTTATCGTGTATGCAGAGTGTACAGAGTAAGTTTAATGTAAGAGTCAAGACTTTTAGAAAAGTACCTAAAATCAGCTCCCTACATTCTATTTCAGCACTGGAGTAACTGGTCTTGTTATCAGACTCCTATCTCTTGGCGTGACAGATACTGCTAAAAAACCCAATCCTTTGCAATACAGCTTTGTGTTTGCTAGTGGAATTTATGAATCTCCAGGAGATAAAATCTGAGAATGAACCATTTATCTTTGCACACTTTGGACTCAATTAGTTTTGAAAGTGTTTTTGTCTGACCTATCTATATTCTAAAAGCATTCTCCAGCAGTATTAGTTTATGTTTTAAACATGTCCATATGCCACACGGGAAACAAAAGCAAAACCTGACAACTTATTATTTCCAAGGAATGTTTCATTTTCTCTTCATCTATACTAACACTCTGAAGGAAAGAACTAAAGCATGTGAGAAATTATTCACACAATGACAAAAAAAATCCATTCCAAACAGAAATTAAACACTACCTTTATAGTCAAGTTTTCAAGAAGACAATATCTTATTTGAATAAAACAGACTTCTGTACCAGAAAAAATTTAGTACTTCAAATTACATATCTTTTTGGTAAAAAAAGAAACCATTTTTGCATGATTTTACACATTATTGGCACTGCAAATACCTTTCTTCATACCTTTTTATAAAATGCAACTGAAAAATCCTTTGGAGAAAAAATTACTTGTTTTTTTCTCACAAAGGCAGGATTTTCAGTTCCTTTCTAGTCCTGACAGTGGAAGTGATAATTCTTAATGCTAAAATGACATTTCATCATTGGGAAACACTCATTAGATCATGTAATGTTACTTCATTTTGCTAAAATAATATTTCTTCATTGTAACTTAGCATTGACATTTCAAAGCATACATTGATGACACTTTCAATTCACCAGCGTTTCAGGGATTCTCTTAAACTGGTTTGCAGATAAAATGAGTATCTTTTTTTGTCTCAGAAAAAAATCCCCACTCTGTTTAATACTAATGAAAATGACATTATACAAAAACGTAAAAACAGACATTTATAAATCTAGAGGTTTTTTCCCAAAAGCGGGAAAATACGTCTATTTTCATTGGCATTAGCTGATTTTCTTTTTAATGTACAAACTGTACATTTAAACAGATTAAAGGGACAGAATTCTTCAGAATACAATCTTATTATTGAATAATATTGGTTATATACAATTTGAACCAATATGCAATTGGTTATATGAACAACCTTGGCGTTCTCACAGATTCAGAAAATGTAAGCTTTTTTTAATGATGTATTTTGATTTATTTTTACCTCCATTTTGATATTCTTTTGACAACAGAAAGTTGCAGTTTCCTTATTATTTGTGCAAGTACTGTAACTACCTTTGTTTGATGGGTGTGGGTGTCCCATGTGGGTGTCACATACACAGTTATTTTCATTTCCTACCAACCTCGGGGCTCAGAGAGGTCCCCAACATCCATGAGAGTGTTTGGAACAAGCAGGGCAGGAGCTACACCTATGGATGGAGCTGGATATGGCTGATCTGTGAGCTCCTGTAACAACCCTGTGCTGACAACAACAGCTACGAGTTCGCAAGTCGGTGAATGGCACCGTGGATTTTTATGGGGTTTAGTGTAGACAAACACAGAAAAATCCAGCTATTCACTCAAAATTCTTGGAAAAACAATTTCTGAAATAGAAATCAGCTCAAAACACAGATGGCACAGTAGGACACGTGAATAATAAGCTGACAGTAGTTCGTAAAATGCCATCCTTTCAATGCAATCTGCAAACACCAAACACAGTAATTCCTTAACTTGGGAAAGCCATTCATTATCAAAAAAAGGTTCAGCTTGAAGGATGAAACAAGGGAGATTAAACCACTGTAAAATCCATTAAGGATATTAATGGGAGGCAAACAAATAGTATTAGCACTCGACATTATTAACAACTTCTCAAAATAAAACCAAAAAATGCTGCTAACTTCTGAAACATGGACACACCGGAGTATCGGCAGGCATTGTCACTGTAAATGAAGACTGAAAAACCCAAGGAAAGTAAGAGCTACAGAGGCTGGCTGATTAACCAGTAGATGACTTGAATATCTTATTTTCAGTTTTAGAAGAGGCAAAAGTGGATGTCAAGTCTGTATTAAAAGATAAGAGATAGAACTGAGGTTAATGTTCAGGTTTAGAGAGACTGGAGCAGTGCAGCCCCGAACCATTGCTAAATCCTATCAGGCTGATGAGCAAAGCTGACAGCTGACATCAGGAGATAAAAGTGCCTTAGTTTTAATTTTTAGTTTAGTTC
The DNA here is from genome assembly GCA_013400075.1 of Hippolais icterina. NCBI lineage: Eukaryota > Metazoa > Chordata > Aves > Passeriformes > Sylviidae > Hippolais > Hippolais icterina. The sequence goes on along the minus strand of VWYN01019611.1, from coordinate 86,259 downwards.
TTATTCTGCCACCTCACTGAAGGCTGGGTTTGGAATTGAAACCCGAGAAAGCAAGGGATGAAATTAGTGCTGCAGTTAGCAAAAGTTATAGAGGATAACTGAAAGCAGCTCTGAGTGCCCAATTTTTCATTTCCAGGCTTCAACAGATTCCTGATCTCGGGTAAAGTCTACCAGTCGAATTGGAATGAGTTTGAAAAGCAATACAGCTGAAGAAAACGTTACTGATTAATTTTTCCAGGTCTGCAATGATAAACAGATTGCTACCATCAGCAGGCCCAGAAACTTTAATTTAGCAGCATAGCTCTCATTTCAGGCCTGGCCTTATGGTCTCTCTTCAAAACGAAGTTAGGGACACTTCATGAAGTCAGGGGTGTTGAAATTTCAATTTGACAAGCCAACAGAGATCAACCACAGACAGGTGTGAAGCGACTGTAGGGCACTGTGGAGCATCAGCATCTGGGGCAGCTGTATCAAAAGGCAAAGACAGAGCTGCTCCCACTGTCCTTCACATTCCCACCCACTCTCCTCATCCCACAGCTGTTAAATGGCCCAAAAGATCTGTACAAACTAGTTGGGCAGCCTGGGAAGATTTACTACCATCACTACGAGCTGTTCTGATTATATTTTTGGTGATCTGGGGACAGTTTTAGTTAACCTCAAGTAGGACTGTTCTCATCATTGTGAAACAACTGGTCAAAATATAAAACTGTTGAAAGATGCCTCTGGGTAGCATCATCTATTGCCTCTTTTTATTGCTTGTCATTCCAAGCATCAGAGTGGGCTAAGTTTGAGGCTGGATTTGCAACAAGAGATTTTTCTATGAGTGCTATTTGCCCTTTAAGCATCCATTTTTGTTTGCTTTCTCAGTAATTCTTCCCTACAACAGTGAAAGCATCAGAAAGATACAGTGAGTGAGGAGACTGATAAGGTAAACAATCCTTGTTTTGACTTTCTAGGCCAACAGAAAATATATAAATATTTTTGTGGGTACAAGAGTCCCATATCTAAGATTTTAAAAAACCTAAAAGCTACAAAAAAATTCATAGTGGGAAAGGCTCTTGCCCACTCACTGCACTGCAGTAACAAAAACCAACAAACAAACAACGAAAAACAAAACAAGAAAACCCCACCAACATAAATAAACAAATTATGTGTTAACCCAGAATATGTCTTGTTGAGTAAGATTTTTATCAAGAGCTTTATTGAGCATAAATGTTGCTTTTTAACAACATGAAAAAAGTGATACAGTCTTTACTGTGACCTGTTGAAATATCTTAGTGAGCACAACAAGAGCCAGATATTTAAGGACTCTAGGAAAGGCATGATAAATCCATTAGTGGCTATTAAGCACAATGATGTGGAATGCAATTCCTCAGGAAATTGCTAATGCCATTGAGTGCACATGTAAGGAAAGGATCATTCTGTTCTGCCTCACTCCTCCAATATTTGTTTATAAGCAGCTTTTGAAGAGGTTAAGATATTAGGAGAGATGAGCCTACAGTCTAAATATAGTGCTTGCTTTGTTCTTAAAGCTCAAGATGTGATCCTGAGATGCATCACAGCCGTTACATTTTCTGGTACATCTAGAATACTGATAAAAAACGCAGGTGATGGTAAAGTATTGTGGAAATACTGTTAGTAAGTGTTTGACTCTTTTAAGCCCTGCTAAAGAAAGGAATGATACTGAAAATCCTTCAATCCAAACACAACAAAACAAAACAAAAAACCCCACAAAAAACCAAACCAAACCAAACAAAAAAAACAAGAAAAGAAAAAATTTGGATATACTGACACCTACCTATTGTGGAACTCAAGCTCTAAAGTAGGTTTAGATTGACTATTAGAAAAAAAAAAAATCTCCTCTATGAGGGTGGTGATGCACTGGGACAGGTTGCTTAGAGAAAGCTGTGGGTGCCCCATCCCTGGAAGGATTTAAGGCCAAGCTGGATGGAGCTCTGAATAGTTTGGTGTAGTGGAAGATGTCCCTGCCCATACCAGGGGGGTTGAAACTGGATTATCTTTAAGGTCTCTTCCAATCCAAGACATTCTACGATTCTATGATGATTTTATTAGGTCTACACAGTATTGCCAAAGCTTAGACTAATTTGAATTTAGAATGGATTAGGAGATATATGCCCAAAGCAGCTTTCAAGCAAAAGTTATTAGTCAAATATAAATATAACTATGATTCCTTGGAAGTTATATTTAGGGATTATATTATAACATACCAATCACTAAGAAATTAGAAAATTATCGGTGATGAGCTAAAAAAATGGTAGGATGGTAAATGATATTGAGGGCTGGCATTTTAAAGAACGATCTCAAGCCATTCAGAGGGAGGTAAAAAATTGTATTTCACTGCTGCTTGTAAAAATGTTCAGAGGTGTCAGTCTGTTCAGTTCATCAAAGAAAATTTGAAAGGTGACTTGACAGCAGTATACGAGCACTTCCAAAGAGAAAAAATATGGGCTTCTACAGGTCTCTAGCACAAAAAGGCTTAATACAACTCCATAGCTGGAAGCCAAAGCCAGAAAAATTCAAAGTAACTATTAGGAAAAACCTACCAAGAAAAGCAATTCATTTTCTACCTCTTGATGTCTTCAAATGAAAACTAGACATCAAAAAAAAATACACTTCAGTCAAGCACAAGCTATTCTATGCATTGCCTGAATACACTGGTGAAAAAAGTGTTTGCAATACACACAAGATCAAAACACACACTCACTGGTCAAGCTTAGTATAATATTTTATACACCTAGTTTCAGGAACTACCTATGTGTAACAGTAAACACAGTTCTTTTGTTTCATTTTCTTTGTCATTGAATGCTTTCAAATCACACCAATCCTTGTTCTAGGAAACATTTACAGAAACCACCCCCCATAGTGATATTTATGTTCTTTCTAAGGTTCTGCTATGCCTTTTCTTACTGTTAACAGCCTGAAAACTACACATAACTGTTTTACACTTCAACTTGCTCAACTTACCTGGGATTTTTTTTTCTTCTTTGAAATGTGCATTCTGAAAATTTGTTGTGTTCAAGAATAAAACTTGAATGTTTCTTTTCAACTGTAATACAAGAAATTCAGTTTTTCTGTTGTTCAGTTTGATAGTTCTATTACTTTCCACCCTCAGAAAGAGTTACAACATGTTCAAATTACTATAATTCTTTTTGCCGTGACTTGCAGTTCACCCTATAATTCTGTTTCCAATTATATGATGTGTAAAATACATACTCCACAAAATGTGTGAATATTCTCAGCTCTATTACAAACCAATCTAACTTCTTTAGTATTTCTTTCTCAGTACCAAATGTATTATGCTCAAAAACTCCTTGGGATTTTTACAATACCATGAGTCTGAACAAGGCAACAATTTTGCCTTTCACCCACACTTCTTTTCTCAAATGTGATTGCATAAAGTTCTCATAGACTGTTCTCATGCACAGTGCTACGTTTGGCACACTGCTGATGCGGACCATCTGAATTTCACATTTACTACAAAAAAAGCTTGATCTCTTTCTTTGAAAGCTTAACACCTTTAGATTGGTTGGAACTTCAATTACTTTATTATTATTATTTTTTTAAAGGATTTTAAACAATACATTCATGCTGACACCGTGGAATATTAACAACAAAAGCTCATACTTCTGATCAGTGAACCACCTTTCAACTGCTTTCCAGGCAGTGCTGCTACTGCCTGCCAGTACAGCAGCATGCACATCACATACCTGGGAACTACTGACTGAAAAGAGTTTCAGCCTCTGCCAAACCAATAGAAAAGTCTAATTCTGACTGAATTGCATCATTGTCCAAAATAGCATTATTGAACTGTTCTTTGTTCACCATGCCTTGGATATTAATAAAGGCATCCAGGAATGCTAGAAGCCTTCGAGAGCTAGTGGTAGAATTTTTTGAGTATTAGTCTGCATCAGCACATTAATTAAGCAACTTAACCACAAAGTCTGACTTGCTTGCTTTTGTCCTATCCAAATGTTTCCACTTATTCAGGATGGAGATAATCTATTTGGAGATTCATGGTGCAATGTTTATTGAAAAAAATGCCATGTAAGCTTAAGTTCATCAAATACTTGATCACAAACAACAGAAATTATCAACTGCAATCACAGATTCTTGTGCCCCTACTCCTATGAAATACAGCTCATTATGAGTGGTCTTGTGAAGCCAAAAATATTAGTGTCAGAGCAAATTAAAAGCAAATCACAGTAAAAGTACCAGGAATAGGAATCACAGAACGTGCTGAGCTGCGAGGAACCCATCAGGATCACTGAGCTGAGCTCCTGATCCTCACAGGACAGATCTGACAACCAACAAACACAAGTATTTCCTATGTTAATAGGTGAATTCTGTTTGTGCTGTGTGAGCTTCAATACAAAGAAGATGGCAGCCGTGCCTGGTAGGTTTTACTCTGTATTATCAGAATGAGCTATGCCTCTCTGCAGGTGGCTTGGAAGAGTTTTTGTTCCTCAGTTTCTCCATCCACAGTCTACACAAAGCTAACCACCTTGCTTCTCAGACACATGCCTAATGCCTAAATATTTAATATTCCTGTTACTACTGGTATTGTTGTACTATCACCTTTGTCATGACTGGAACATGCTGAATAAAATAAGCAAATTGTGACTCATGATTTGATGAAACTCTTTTTGCTCTTCATGTTCATATTAATAGTGACAATTTTTTTCTTTAATATTAACTCTGTGATATTTATTTACTCTGTGCTTTCTTATTCCAAATAAGAAATTTTATATTTATTTTTGCTTCAGTCACAGAAGACTAGATTACACCATCAAGTTTAAAGGAAACAAGGCATAAAGTAGCTATATTTATGTAAAATACACCACAGAGAATGGAAGGGAACTACAAGAATCATCAATGTCAAACTCCCGGCCCCAAAAATCACACCACGTGTCTCGAGAGCAATGTTCCAAATCTTCTTGCACTCTGTCAGGCTTGGTGCTGAGACCACTGCCCTGGGAGCCTGTTCCAGTGCCCATAAGAACTCTTCCTGATATCCACTCTAAACCTCCCCTGACACAACATCAGGCCACTTCTGATATGGCTTCCTTTCCAGACCCTTCAGTATCCTCGTGGCTCTCCTTTGGACCCTCTCTGATGGTTTCATGCCTTTTTTACATTGTGGCACCCAACCTGCCCCCAGCCCTGGAGGTGAGGCTGCCCCAGCTCAGAGCAGAGGGGACAATCCCCTCCCTTGCCCCCTGGCCGTGCTGTCCCTGCTGCCCCCCAGGACAGGGTTGGCCCTCCTGGCTGCCAGGGCACTGCTGGCTCACACCAGCTTTCCATGGAGCAGGAGCCCCAGGGCCCTTTGCCCAGCGCTGCTCTCCAGCCTCTCATTCATTCCCCTCTGTCCCTGCAGCCAGGGCGCAAAATCCGGCGCTTGTGTTTCTTAAACTCCATCATGATTGCCCATCTCTCTAATTTACCAAGGTCTCTCTGTCTTTTGAGGGAGTCAGCAGCTCCTCCCAATTTAGTACCACTGCCAGCTTCCTCAATATTCCTTCAAGGCTGTGTCCAAGCCATTGATGAGGATGCTGAAGAGAACAGCCCTGAAATGGAGCCCAGCAGAACCCCAGTAGTGACTAGCAGGCTTTACTTCTGCCTTCAGGCATCTCAGTGACTGAAATCAAACTGCTTAAGTACTAGGGAAGAACAGGCAAAACCAGTAGGGGGGAAAAAAAAAATCAAGCTAAGATAAAATTAAAACCTGTGAAATTTACTTGGTTCTGATTTAGCTGGCATGTATGCATAAAGATTAACACATCTACTTCAGTAACTATATAATAAGACAAAGTCAATCTTTGCCAGGATCAGAGCCAAAATTACACAAATTACAACCATATTTTTCTCTTAAACTACACTGAAAAATTTAGATTTGTCATAACTGAAACTGTTATCTGGATTGTGCTGCCACTTACTAGATGAAGCGCCTCACATGTAAATATTAAATTGGTTAAGAACAGCTACAGAAAACTTAAGAATTATTGGAGTTAAGCAGCCACAAATTCTGAAAACTCAAAGCTATTTTTTGCATTTATGTCAGAGATACAAGAATTATATTACCTCTTAGACAGGAACATAGTTTTAATATGAAAGAGTCTATTTTTTATACAAAGTCTGCACAAAGCAAATCCACTGTATTAAAAGGTTACTATGCAGTGAACAGCTTCTTCTTGACCAATTGTAAATATCTAATTTACTATCCTAAGACTAGAAAGTAGATTTGCCTAACTCATATTACTAAAACGGACTTTCACAAAACCATTATAAAGATCACTTCGTTACCTTAATACCCTACAGTGGTCACAATCTTAGTGAAAGAAAGAAGATTAAAGAAGGATTTTGTGCCCACTCTCTATATAGCTAAATCCCTAAACTAATGATTAGAGTTGCAAGAGCTGCAGTCCATTAGCTAAACACCATAATAAGGGGCTGCCATCTTGATTATATAATATTCTTTGAATGGCTGTTTATAGAAGTTTAGCATTTTAAACTGATGAACATTCAATCATTGTTTGCTAACTTTTGAAGTAACTCTTTTTAAAACTGTAAAATGCCATAAGTTTCTGGAACCTTCTTCTAATTTGCAAGTCAGTATTGGGACTTGTGTTTCTGCTGAAATAGGAACAGGTTTTGAAAAATGAACACCTTTAAGAGTTTCCAGAATATTATTAAAGTACTGTTGCCATTGGAAGACAGAAACCAAGTTAATTTGAAAACCTCTTTGTGGACTATTAACATTACCTTCAAACAAAAGAAAAATGTCACGAGACCCTGGGATGATTACTGCCCAGCTGTACAGAAATGTGTCCCATCACCCAACAGAGATCTAAAGTCATTCCTGCTTTGCTGTAGGAGGAACTACAATGACAGATGTTTCTAAAGTCCTTGTTCATTCATTATTTAGCCAAAAAATTTTCCAAAGTTCACTAGGACGTGCAGAAGCACCACACAATCCATTCCTTTGGATCCATCAGGATAAGCTACTTGTAAGATTAATCACATATGTGGTAGTATTGCCAAAAGTCGAAGAGGACACTGTTCTCAAGGCTTAGTGTGCCACTACCATCAAACCACTGAGATAATTGTGGCAAATTCGTTTTTTCTGGTGTTTGTTTATTTACTATGGCAAGTTAGTAATTTTATAAAATAACTTTGCATTCATATTCCTGTAATTCAGTTGCTTAGGGTCACCAGGAACATTTTCACAAAGCAAACACACAGAGACAAAGCCTCAGTCTTTCTTTCACATTGGTTCCTGTTGTTATCCTTTCTTTAAGTTGCAGGGTTCAATCTTAGATAAACAGGAAAACCTTTATCCAAAGTAATTAGAATGGCAGGATGGTATAGAAAGGAATAAATTATTTCAAGCAAAATACAACCAACAGGTGTGTAAACAACTGATGCATTTCCCGAGATATTTTCTCAAATTAAAAAAAAGAAAAAAAATTAGCATATTTTTTCAAATTTTTTTCAAGCTTTCCTGTTTTTTCCACTAGCTTTATGAGCTATTTAATAAATTTCAGCTATTCATACTGTAGTTATATGAGACAGTAATTTAAAGACAGACAAAGCTGATGTCTTTGTTCTCCTTTCTGTGGATTCAGCTATAGGTTAGGCAACAAATGACAAGGTTGGTAGTGCAACACACTAATGGCTAAAATATTTTTGAACCCAGATAGGATAATTTTTTTTAAAAGCAATACAATTTGATCACCAGATTTACAGGTGATGGAAAGTCTTTTCCTTGTGGATGCAAACACTGATGATAAGAGGATGAAGAGGGAAGATTTAGGGCATAAAAGATAAATCTCTTTGCTTCCTCTTACAGAAATTAATAACAATAATAACTTTTCCAAATTACAAATCAAACTTGAAATAATATATGCTGGCTTTTATACGGTATCACTTCTGTCTCATAGAACACCTTAACACAGCTCTTCATTTTCAATCTAATGTAGCAGCTAGGAATGCAGATACATGGTTTATTGTTTTTAATTAAAGTACAAAGCATATTGTACAACATGTGTTCATAATTTATTAACTTAAAAAGTAATATGTTCCAAATCTATGACTGAAATCTGTATAAGAAAATGAGTCATATGGATGAGTCCAACTAAGAATGTTACTAATGTGTAACTAAGAATTGATAACCAAGAACTGGGACAAAAGCTTTTTCTGGTTTATTACTTGAAAGATCTGAAGAGTTGCTGGCAGTTACAGCACACCATTTCTATCTCAGTTGCATCAATAGCATCAAATCTCTGCCTCATTTTATCTTAAAACAATATTAAATAAAAACTGAACAGTAGAAAGTACAGAGTACTTGAAGAGTATGTCTGCAGGAATTTTCAAAACACAAGAATGTAGCTAAAAGTTCTGTATTCAAACTGTTATAGACTGGGACTTATCTGTTTCTTGGGTATTTTTTTCTTTTTTTAATTGCTATGTATATTTCTCATGGAAAAACAAAGACTGTTGAATTCTCTTTCCTGTTAAAGCACATTTCTACTTCTCAAACATGAAATTTTCTTTTCAAAAATGAAATCCACAGGATTTTGCATTGATAGGGCTTAGAATTGTAGGTTACTATTTTCACTATGCAGACAGTGCAGTAATGGTGAGTAAAAGAAAGCATACAGTCTGGGTAGAACCTAAATCACAAGCGCTACTTGTGATTTTAAAACAGTAAATACTGAACACAGGATGAAAAGGACTATAAAAATCAGCCAAAGTTATGGATGTATGCAAACTCTCCTGAGATTCTAAGTTGGTAATACTAGGATGGTACTAGCAGTGCAAAATTCTGCAACACCTGATGAACTTAGAGGAATGCAAATATAGACAAAACAGCAAGAAAACCTATAGTGATACTCAATCAAAAATATTATTTGGGGAAAAACTATGGAAATTCCTTTTTTATGCTATTTAAATTTGGTAATGAGCTGAAGAATAAATTAAAAGAAAAACCTTGTACTGAGAAGCAATTGAGGAAGGATACATTGACAGGATGACAGATCAGCTTGTTTTTAATACCTCAGATTTCTAAAACATTGTCAATAATATCCTGCACAAATATGCCACTACTTTTCAGAATATGTATTAAGTGTCAGGAGACAATTCATATGTTGCACTATGTAAACTTATTCTTTTTTTTTATTTCAATGACCAACTGAATTTTATAAACAACTGATGAAGTCTGCAGTCAATTCCCAAGTCCTGGTTTCTACTCTGCCTTACGATTTTTCAGTGCTTGAACAGGTTTTACTAATATCTACTTCAGAAGCTTTGCAATTCCACTTCTCCCAAGCAAGAAATACATTTCAAGGATTTTTATGGGCCTTGTAACATTTTAAAACAAGCCGGCAACATGCATATTTGTACTGCTTAACAAATAAATTTCTGATGTTTTACATCTTTCTGGTGCAAGGCAGGGCACCACAAAGGTTAAATATCCACAAGCCATGACCCTTATTAATGTTGCTGTTGGCAGTAGAACACACAGAGTCGATAATTTTTTTTCACTGAACATATAGAAATGGGTAGAGATTCAAGGTGATTTGCAAGATCAACATCAGAGCCATTTAGCTGTAAAACCTCTCATTGGATTTATACACCACTCTGAACACAAAAATTCCCCCTTAATTTAGAAGCACACTGAAGGCATTTCAGAAAAGAACAGCCCCCTGTGCTGTAGAAAGAGTATTCCATGCTGCCATAGGTAAAAGGAGAGGCTTCAGTGCTAAAAAAACCCAGTTTCAACTCCAACAGAGAGCAACAGCAGAGGAGTAACCAGCACAGGTACTCACAAGGTCAGCAGAGGTGTCATGATACTGATATCATCACAAACAAACACAGAAACCAGGAAAGCATCATAGTGGGATGGCCCTTGGCTGCCTATTCAGGATCATTAGGAAATATGATGATTGCCTTGAGCAGATTACAAAGACTGTCGTTCTTGCCCATTTGTGTGGTTTGGATTAGCCCCCTGAATACAAATACCATGAAAGGTTTCTTAATGATTTGGGTTGTTTGGCATTATTGCTCATAAATTATCAAAACTCCATTACATCGTTTCGATGGGCTTTAAAAAAAATTAATTTTTTTTTTAATTACAGAGCTTTACAAATACACAGAAATACAAGTCCAAAGATCTTTTTCAGAGAATTCTAATGTATTTCCTTAAATACTACACGTAGTATTCTCTCCTGGAAAGCCAAAGCAAAGCCAGTGCTACTGGATAGACAGTACTCCATAATAACATAGCAGCAAAAATGATACCTAGTGTTGGTATCAAAAATGATACCAAGTGTTACCAGCTTGTAACACTTTAGTGATACCTCATATAAAACACTGGATCAATTCCCTACTAGGAAAGGCTAAAGAATAAAAGCTACTTTATAAGACAAATAAAATTGTAAATTTAGCTCATATCTGACATCCTATTTCAGATATATATGCTGAAAACCATTGATGAAATTAGTGGTTTAATGAAATGTACATACTTATACAGGAAATTGAAAGTTTCGTCTACCTCTTAGTCCTGTAAAACAGCAAATCTAAATAACAGCTTCATAAACAACAGTTAAATATTGAAATATACTTTTGGTATTAATATTCACTACCATGCCAAAATCACTCTCAGAAAAACTCTTAAAGCCTTTTCATATAAGTTAGTGACCTAAATCATGAAATCTATTTAGTATATATTTAGTAATAAACATTAATATAAAATTATTCCTTTATAAATTCACAGTCACTTCAACTTCATCAGAAGTCTCACACTATTCAGGTTTGGTTTTTTTTTTTCCTTTCTCAATAATTATGATACTGGAGTTCTGAATTTACATTATATTTTCAAGTTTCAGTTAAAAGCACAGACATGAGTTTCATAAGCAAGGAGTATTAAATCCAACATTAAAATGCAAAGATCCTATTTTCCTACATGCTCACCAAATTTCATGTTTCCTTATTGACAAGGCAATAATCATTTATCATTTCAACATTCATGGAGAAAAGGTGGCAACATACTCAAGAAACACGGAGAAAAGGTGGCAACATACCCAAGCACTAGTTAAAAAAAAAAACCAAAAAAAACCCCCAAAAAATCCCAAAAAAACCAAACCCAAACCACAATATTTTAATGGAGATACATCTCTGAACACTTAATTCTCAAGAGTGTAATTTCCTGTATTTTAGAAACTTACTACTGTAGGCACTGATGTAGGATGTAGCCAGAGATTCTGATCAGATTTGAAACTTCCTGAACTTGACTTACACTGTTATCTCCTTTTGATTTCCTACAGCTGGTCTGAAGAGGAGTAAAGAGCTGATTAGATTGGAGACTGAAACATTTTCAGCAGGTGGAAGTAGAGAGCAGAAAAAAACCCTACGCTTGCTTGTAAACAAGGCAGGCAATTTTGGGGTTGATCTCTTTTTGAAAAGCTCTGTCAGCTCTTGCTAAAACCATGAACAAAATCTAAAGAATAATTTACCATGGTTTTAGTAAGTTATATAAAATCAGTGAAGGACTTAGGATTTTTTTTTTCTTTTCCATGAGAACCCAGTTCTGCCCAGGAGGACAGTCCCTACTTAAATGTTCATATTATGTTTTCTCTTGTCTTTGAAACAGTTTTACTCACAGTTTAAATTACCTGCAAAAATCCCCAGAAAACAATAACCAGAAACCCCTCACAAATAAACCAACCCCAAGCAAATAAACCCACAAAAAAACCAAAAAACCCACACCCACCAACAACCTGTGTTTCACACTGAAGCAAGATCCCCTACATGGCTCTAGTTCTCAGTATTTTAGCTAAATTCTGACTCAGTCCTACAGCAATTGGGACTTAGAGCACCACAAAAAGTCCTCTTGCTGGAGAGGACAAACTGCCTCAAGAGTGCTGACATACAACCCACATGATACAATGCCTCAATCAATGTATGTGAAACCTTCTGCTTCTTTATGTTGTCACTAAAATTACATTATTTTTCGCACACATCTTTCTTTACTCTGTCTCTTGACTGATCCGCTCCTGGAATTAATAATTTGGCTGGCAATCAGTGAACCATCACTTATATGATACCTTGATTAGTTATTCTTCAAAGCCAAGTCTTTGAGGCGCTGAGAAAATTTTTGAAGTTATTTAAACCACTTTCAAGCATTAATAATTCCTTCTGTTGCAGGAGATTTGCTTCTTTGTTAGCATCCAAAGAAAAATACTGAGAAATATTTACACCTACAAATATCATCTGTAATAGTTCAAAAGCAATGCTATAATGTGCATCATGCAACATTGTATAACGCACAATTTCCCTAACTTTTAACTGCTTTCTTTTGTTAATAAACCCAGACATTTATTACAATTTTTCTATGAAGTCAGCAAGCAAATGATCCAAAACATTCTGTAACTCCAGTCCTAAAGTTCAAACTACAGTCCTGTATTGTCACGATTAAAAATATAAGGCACAGATTCCAAGTTAAAAATATTCACTCAAGCCAAACATTTTGATTCAGGTTAGTGTTACTTCTTAACAATTTCATTAAAACTTAATTGAAATAATGTAAATGGAGCAACCAAAACTACAATAAACCACCCTGGGTTTGTGCTTTTTTTAAATCTAGTCTCTACCTCCAGCTGAGTGAATCAATTTAGGATATTAAAACAAAACAAAAACCCAAAATATTTAATAACTCATGTCTAGGCTTCATTTCTTTAGTGGACAAAAGCAAACTAACAGTGAATCAGTTAATCTAAGCATTTCTGCCCACAAAAATGGAATTCCAACAAAAGCAATCTGGAACACGGGGACTTTTGCAGCCTTATGGTACAGATACCTAGAGAGGTGAGGAAAGCTAATTCAACTACTCTACCCCTTAAAGCTGCAGTGATGTCATCACAAGCTTTTTCTTGTAAAACAAGTCATGTCATAAACTAATTCTTCTCAGCCCCACAGGTCTGCATCCAGATATGTCTGATATCCAGCATGACCCCAGAGCTTATAAAATCAAATGAAGAACATAGAGAGGCTCTCTTTCACACAGTAAGCAATAAATGTCCTTTTAATTCATAAATGAATATCCCTAGTTCAAGCTTGCCATTTTTGTTTAGTCAAGTTATATATATCAAAGCAAAGTTCGTATTATACAAGACAGGCTGAGGCTACAAACATGTAGTGCCCTGATAAACACGAGACAACAAATACTTTGGAGATGGAGCAGGGGAAACAAGTCTCTCTTACTCTCCAGACTTTTTCAAAATTGGAAGCATGTGTATGGAGGCAGGTCTGCACAGCTCATCAGAAGCCAGAATGAATTCCTTTGCTGGGTATTTCCTGCTGTACTACAGGAGAATCCCTACTGTGGAGGCAGTTTGCACTGTGAGGCTGGCACAGCAGCCACGCAGTGCAGAGCTCCTGTGGAGCTGGAAGTGACACTGTGTGCCTCTGCCCTCAGGGCAAGTCAAGAGCAGCTCAACTTTCATCTCTGCTAGCAGACAATTCTGCCTCCGGGGCAGGCTTCTATCTTTACAGCAGGTATTTTTTCATGTCAGCCTCACGGCTGAGCATCCAAAGCCCAGCAAAACCGACAGCCTAGAGTGACACAGCTCTGGCTGCAGCAACAAGCCCAGCCCATGCTGTGCCTCCTGGTAGGGGCTCTGACCACCCTTTTACTTGTTGCAGTGGTTTAACTCCTTTTTCCAGCTCAGTTGGGTATGTGGAGCTTTGGCTGAATTGGAAGGCCTGTTTTTATGCTGATGGCCCCTCCTGGCAGGCACGGTGTGCCCACTGGAGCAGACTGACACACTGTGAGGGGTCAGTTTTGTTAGCCTCAACAATGCTTCTCAGAGGTATATATGGGATGGGTCACGTATGTGCCATGAGCAGGAGCCAAATAAAGAAGCCCTGTTCTCTGGGAGAACTTGGCTGCCAACACCTCCCATGGGACAGGCAGCTGGAGACACTGAACTGCCCAGAGGGGCTTCTCCAGTCAGATGGCTGAAGGTCGGACTGGGCCCATGGTGTCCTGCCAGCAGGAAGGCTTTGGGAGAGGCCAGGGGCATAAAATGTAACTGCAGCACTCAGACAGGGCCTGTGGAGGTTATGGTTTTTTCTATTTGAGACTTGCTTTCCTGAAACTTGCTTCTGAGTGGGCGCTTTTGGAGCCTCGTGCCTTTTACCCTGGCCCCAGCCTGCCTTTTGGCTCTCCTGCCCTTGCTGGCGCTTGCTCACCACTGCATCTGCCCTGCCTCCCTGTGTCCCCAACCAGCACCCTGCCTGCTTCATCTCTGCGTCCCTGCCTGAGCCCCCTGTGCCCAACCCTGATGCCACAATCCTCGCTGTGACCCTGTCCAGAATTCCAGACCTCCTGCCCGAATGCCCCTCCCCTCATGTTCATACACAGCCCCACCTCGGGACATTGGGTGCTCCCATATCTCCACTGGTAATGCTCTCTTTCTCCCCCTCTCCCTCCCTCACATTCCCTGCCCATTATTCTTCCTCTTGCTCTGTCTTTTCTAGCTCTCTTTAGTAGGTTAACTTTTTATTTTAGTTGGTTTTTGTTACCAATAAACAGTTCTCAGGTACCATATCTGTCTCATTCAGCTTGATTTCATTCCTGGCCATCTACACTCGCAAGAACTCCTGGCACTTCCCCACAGTGGAACACGACACAGCCCCCAAGTGGGCATTGAAACAAGGGGGCTAAAAGTCCAAGGGTGATCAGTTAGGGGTCTCAACAATGCCTCCTGCTCAGCATTTGCTGGGCTTGCAAGAAGAGGCAAGGCCATTGCTTGGGGCAGCAAGATGAAATGCACACGTGCATGCCTTTGGAAAGATCCTGCATGGCGCTGGGTGCCAGCACCAGCAAAAAAATACATACCTACTCTTCAAGTAACTCTTAATAGTTTTAGAGTCTTTTTTTCCACAAATCAGGCACAGTAGCCCCACTTGTGGCCTGGAGGTGCTGCAAGCCCCATGGCAGAGCTGTCTGCACTGCCTCCTCCTGGGACAAGCTCATCCAGCCGTGTTTGCGGCACCAGCGGCTCGCTCCTTGCAGAAGTTGCAATCCCAGTTTGGAGGCACACTGGCAAACGACACTTGGCATGCCCACTGTCTGCAGGGCAGATACTGCTCTGCAAATTGCTGTGTGTCATGGGAATTCCCACTCTGGATCTCTAACACTGTAATTTCTGCTCTCATTGCTAAGCAATTGGCACTGCAGCACTGGGAGGGAAATTTGGAGTCACTGTTGTGTTGCTTTCCTAGAAACAGTGAGACACCTCTGTGAGAACTAGCGAAACTAATCCATAAAAAATCCGTAAGACTGATCATACAAACTTAACCTAACTGAAGGGAAGGACTTTAACGAGGACCACAGCTTATTTATGCCAGAAACATCATTTTTAAAAACAGCATCACAACAGACAGAGCTGCTTCTACAGAATATATGGAATCCTCCCCAGACCTCATATTGCATTAGTTAAAACTTCATATTTTCCAAGCATGGCCTAAATTAAATATAATCCACTCTTTGCCAAAATATGATGTTTTCTAAATCTGCGCTAAATTCTTCCATCTTTATTCAATATAAACAAAGTTTTGCATTTCATTGATTAAACTACATCATGCAAATGTAACAGCATCTATTTGCTTATAAAAATTATTTCTATAAATACATATATTCCTGAAAAAACCTATGCCTGCATTCAAAGCAACAACTTGTAGCACCCCTGAGGTAAGACACTACTTGAAATAGTTCAAGCTATGGTTACTTGTGACTGGTTTTAGTGTGTTACAAGTGTTAGAACTGTTAAGGTTTCGCTGCATGATCTGCTGTTTCAAAGCCACAAGGACATGATCTAACTCAATTATAACCCACAGCTGACCTGTGAAGCTGTATTAGCTGCACTTACAAAAGAACCACCAGTACCACAAAGTAACTCAGTGCACACGAGTCTGATTTTCATGGTTCACGTGTCATGTTTCACAGGTCATGGAGAGAACTCTAAAAGGAGATTTTGACAGGCTAAGTACAGTATGTAAGATTAATAGAGCAAACAAAAACAAAATAATGCTTTTCTGCTTGCAAGTACAACAGAGAAGTCCATTCTTCTAGAAAATCTTTATACTACATCACAGCATATCCTTCTCAATGGAAACAAACACTTTTCGTCCCAGATGTACTGCTTTCCTCAAACCACATAAAATACCAGTTACATTACTGCTGCACTGTTTGCAAAGATTTTACAAGACAATCTATGTCAGTTTGCAATTTATAAAGAAATTGAAATGACTTTTAAGCATTTTGTGTAAACAAGTCAAAAACTATCAAATGCCCCAAAAAACCCTTTCAATTTCTTTTTCACACATCCTATTCCTCATACACTCCTGGAAAGCAGTGAAAGATGGAGAAAGAAGGAGCTAAACTACAGGTAATTCTGAATATTTTACGATGTTGTTAATGAAATGTGTTATATTGCATAGTTCCCAGCAATCCAGTGCTGCAAGAGCATCACTCTATATACATATAGAAGCAGACATGTGGTGTAAACTATCATTAAGAGCTGGTAATAATATTAACAACAAAAGCTAATGAGCATTGGATCTTTTGACATTTCAAGACAATACAAAATAGAATGACACCCTGCTGGCTTGTAATTGCAGCAGTAGCTACTGTCCAAACAGCTTGAAATTACTGATTGCCAAGCCTTTGATTTATATTCATTGTACGTTTATACATGTATGAACATCTCTATATTATTCAAATATTTGTAATTTTTTTCCCTGTCATTGATTACTTTCCCATATAAAACTACTAGGAAGAGATTTTATTCACAGGTTGGACTTGATGATCTCAAAGGTCTTTTTCCAGCCTAGTTAATTCTGTGGTTATTTATACACTGACAAAGTTTTCCTTGAGCTGTGGAGGCCAAATCTTCCATCACAATATGAGTGTGCACACTGCCACTGTGGCTGCTCAGATGGGCTTCTGCTCCTCAGACTATGAATCCTGGGTGTGAGCACGTGTAAAAATTGTGCTCAAACACCCTCAAACATTCACATTAATCTGAAGGGGTTCAGCCTAAAGACTTTTAAGAGAAAAATTCAAATCCTACAACCTTTTGGCCTGAATTTGTAGAAGCACTATTTCACACAGCACTCATGGGTTTCAACACGAGCAGTGTCTGTTCAGTGCTTGTAAAAGTGAGACCATATGAATTTGTCACTGTATGACAAGAATTCAACTCACCTTAATCTGAGAGGTCCTTTTGAAGCACAAAAAGACCAATGAAATATGCTTAATTTAAACAAATGCTGCAAGACAATTCCTCTGCAGTTCCCAGAGAACAATCCTTTCATCACTGACATTAGAGGTACTTCTCAGCAGGAAAAACTCTAAACTTATTTTGATTCTTTTCATTGGGAGTTAGCAAGAATCTGAATTTCTAATAGTGAGTTACCCAAATCCCTAGATACAAGAGAGAATTTTATTCATCATTTCATATATATGAAAGAACAGCTGCTGAACAGAAGAAAAAAACCCTATGAGTTTTAGATATCTTCACAGAATTATTGCTGATGGGACAAGATTATTATGAAGAGATGACTTACTTTAAAAGCAGATAGGGTTTGTTTTAAAAAATTGGCTTACTGGAATGCTTGGATCTTACATAAAACTACATTATACTTACAGATGTCATCCCAGAGCATTTACTACTGTAAAACTAGATGATAAACATTCAAAGCAGAGAAAATATATTCCTTTAGACCCAAAGTTCTTAATAGGGTGATAAATATTTTGGAAGGGATTATGCATTTGCTAAGAGAGTCGATTTATTTAAAGCCTTTAAAGGAGAGTGGAGCTGCCCATGGATGTTAAGATTCATCTCACCTGGTTTCAGACTGTTGCACTAGAGATATTAATTTTTGAGCTAACCCCCCTGAGCGCTCCCTACAATTGCTGAGGATAAACAGACACTGTGTGTGATGTAAGTGCTCTGTTGCAGACATCTACCCCAGGATGAGATGAGCTATATCTTAGAGGTGCTTACTTTTCTTCCTTTGATGTAAAAATTGTGATAGTAATCTACTAGTCTAGTTTAAACAAAATCAATGTCTACAGTTTGGTGGGATGTAAGTTGTAAATATGTAAATAAATCCAGCAAGCTTGCCAATATCCCAGAGCAGGCCTACCTTATATCTGACCCTGGTGTCACAGCCTAGTGGGCTGGGCTAAGGATTCAGACACACTAGGAGACTAAGCATAGACCCATAAAAAATGGTACATTTGAAACCCTAATTACACTAAAGAAGGAAGAAGTAGTAATCAGGTTAAAATTTAAATGTTTGAGTTGTGGTTTTATTAATAAAGCAAAAAAAAAAAGAGGCAAAATTTAAAAAAAAAGTTAAAAATGTCATTTGATTCTATAAAAGCTGGTTTATCACTTTGGAAGTTCAAATGCTTCTTAGGCTAGATCAATTTTTTAAAAAAACCCTGCTGCTTTATAAAGAGAGATCAAATGTTTTGTTTTTCTTGTACCAAACTGAAATCATCACCATTTCTAATACAAACCATTTATTTAAGTGTATTTAAAAATGCTTTCTTTTTGTAAGATAAAATTTGCCAGGTACTTGAACTTGCCATGATTTCAGGCTCCTGTTCTGTTCAACACTTACTTGTCCTTCACAGATACACTTTACACAGGTTCAAAGTACTTGCTTAAAATCCAGAAATATTGTCAAAAGGCCTCACATGGCCTGTAGAAGAAAAACATGTGAATAGTTGAAAATATGCTTTTCCTTGTTCAAAGTAGTTTCCTAAAATAAATAATCCAGTGTAAAGACTAGATTCTCACTAACACTGATTCAGAAATAAACTGCCATATTTAAAGACAAGATTATATTGATTAAAAATAATATAGGCTATGTGAAATCAAAACTTACATTTAAATGCAATTAATCAATGAAACGTGAGAGAATGCAAGTTCAGTAGGATTCAGAATGAAATATCCTGAGTCAATAGTTTAATTAAAGTCTCACTTGCATTGACTGCGCTTTAATATTTGGTCTCGTACATTTACTGAAATGTCAGCAAAAGCATGATGGAATATTCAAAAGAATTAGAAATACAGTAAAAGAAAAAAAAAAAATCAACTTAATAAAGAATAATATATTAATTCTGTGTTTTTCTTCTTGAAATAAGAAGGCTACTAGATTCCCACTGTTCTGGAGTCCCAAACAGCCTCCCACGTGGAAAAATGTGGTACAAGGATGGTGATGTGAATCACTACGTGTGCTCTGAAGCCCTTACACATCCTGAGTTTCTAATAAGGCTGGAGAACCATAAAAAGAAGCTTCTGTGTAGAGCAACTCCAGTATTCGAAGAACCTTTATACTTTGCAGAAAACTCCCATCAACTGTTTAAGATTTTTCCCACAGATACAATAAATGATAGCATTCATCAACAAGACCACAGAAGACAGCAATGAAAGAAATATTGCTAACTTAAGGAAACAAAGTCAGAAGAAATCAGGGAATGATTGATATGGGAAGTTGAGAAATACATGTTCAGACTTAGTCAAGCAGGAAACCTTTGATGAACTGAAGTGGGAGGCTTACTAATACAAAAGAAAGCCCAGTTCTTTCCACAGATACTGCAGTTGTGCAACAGAAAGGTTAATAACGTGCACTCTAATAACTCTTATATTTGGATTATTGCTGTTCAACTATACCAACGTGGTTAGAATCACCATAAGCAATGTAACTACATCACAATAAGAAAAGTCACCAATAGAACTCACTTAATCCAAGAAAAAAAAATCAAAACTAGATTGACGCTGTGTGATTTTTTTTTTCTAAAATATGACTGTAGACTTTATAAAGGAAAATATGTGCCTTCAAAAAAAAACAGCCCACAACATGGTGACGGCATTTCATGGAATCACAGAATATCCTGAGTTGGAAGGGACTCATAAGTATCATTGAGTCCAACACCTGACCATGCACAGGACCCCCCAAGAGTCACACCCTGTGCTTGAGAGCACTGTCCAAATGCTTCTTAAACTCTGTCAGGATGATGCTGTGACCACTTGCCTGGGGAGCCTGTGCCAGCGCCCAGTCACCCTCTGGGTGAAGAGCCTCTTTTTGATATCCATCCTAAACCATTCCTGACACAATTTCAAGCCCTTCCCTCGAGTCCTGTCACAGGTCACAGAGAGGACATCGTCTGCCCTTCCACTTTCCCCTTGTGAGGTGCTGAAGACCTCAATGGGGTCTCCCCTCAGTGTTGTCTCTGTGCCCGACCTGTGAACCTGTTGCTCACCCACCCCATAAGGTGTTTGGTTATCCAGCTGTGTGCTGAATATCTTGGCCAGAAGGATCCCGTGGAAGACAGTATCCAAAGCTTTCCTGAAGTCCAAAGAGATGACACCTATTGCATTTCCTACATCAACTAGGTGGTTACCCTGTGTGGAAGGAAGTTGGATTCAACAAGCAGGACTTCTCTCTCATGAAGGTGCAACGGCTGTGGCTGATGACTGTGTTTTTCCATACCTCCCACAATAATCTTTGCCATGATTTCACTGGGCACTGAAGAGAGACTGACAGACCTCTAGTTTCCAAGGTCTTCCTTCTCTTGAAAATTAGGACAACTTTCTTAAGCTTCCAATCAGCTGGGACCTGTCCAGATTCCCAAGATCACTCATAAATCATTTAGAGAGGATTTACAATGACATCAGCAGCTCTTTGAGGATTCTTGGATGAATCCCATAGATTTGCTGGGACCCAGCTGGAGCAGCAGATGCCACACAAGCTCAGGGTTAGCTGGAAACTGATCATTCTCATAGCCATGGCCCTCCAGCTCAGGGCACTGAGACCCACTAGGTCCATTATCCATATTGAAAGCAGAGCTAAAAAAAATGTGTTAAACACATTTGCCTGTTTGTGAGGTGACCATCCTCATCCTGTAATGGGCTGATGTTAATTCTACACTACCTTTTACCATTACATTTATATTATTTTAGTATTAATAGAATTTGAGGAAAGACAGACAAGAAGTTACCAGGCAGAAGCTCTTCCCCCACCAACACCAAAGGAAAACACTGGAGGTAACTGTAAAGTCTTTTTAAAAGATAAGAATTTTAGTGAAGACCAGAGTTGTCATCACAGGTTAGAGAGAAACAAAAGCATCTCAAAGAGCTCTGGAAAGGAATTACACATTGTGGATGGATGCATGGATGAGCAAATCAACAAATAAAGCTGCTTAGGCATCTCAGTAAAACCCAGCATTGCTCTACAGTGCATGGAGAAATAGCACGGTGAGTAGTAATCACTAACAGAAAAGAATAATTTAAAATTTACTATAAAATTAAAATAACCTGACTTCTATTTCTGAAACCTTAATCTTTATAAAGAAGAACTCCACAGACCATAGCAAATGTCAGCCATTATTAAATGTCTTGAAATTAAATGTAATTGTTCCTTCCTGAGGGCTAACCAAATTCTTTTCAGATTCCTGCTGTATCTGCATCACTGGGGAAAGAGAAAAGTGATTTAAGACAAATTCCAAGTCAGTTTTCCTTTCCTTTTAGCAGTTTGAATTTAATAGGAAGATTATGCAAGTCTCAGTGCCTTTTCCTTCCATCTCATGTCAGTCGGAGTGGAAGAGTTTGCATTATTCAAGGTCAATTAAGCCATGCAAATGCATTCTAATTGATTTTACAGTAGTAATAATAACTCTCTCTGCAGGAGGATGTGCTGAATTTCTTTAAAAAAAAAAAAAAACCAAGAAACTTTTCCTATAAAAATAGCATAGGTGTTTGAGAATTTACTGCTGAAAATAACCAAGTAGATATATGAATATAACAACCTTGAACTGGTAGTGGTACAGGTTTTAGGTAGAAATTACTCCAGATTTGAGCCATAGCTCTAGCCTTGGAGCACCAGTGATGTCAATCTTAAAAAAATCTCACATTCTGCTGCCTGCATTTAAAAAAAAAAAGGTTTATTTAGCAAATTATAGCAATTTTTAGCTTTAAATCAAGTTTTCAAAAACACGTCTTGGCAACATTCAATACTGAAAGCAACTTATGAAAAAAATGAGATACATAATTTATTAACTTTTTAAACTCTTAAAGCTATGTATTTTGATAAACATTGCTTGCAATATAAACTGAACTTGAAAAATCTGATCCCAATGAAGACGGCTTTGCCAGTATAAATGTACCATTATATCCTAAGAAAACATTCCTAGTCAATGGGATTTTTTTAAACCCAATAAAATGGCACTTCCATACAGCTTAGTCCAACCCTCTCCTGCCCAGAGTAAACAGAGGTGTTTTGGTCATCAAAGTTCAGCTCTTCAGCTAACATCTCCTGTTTGAATAGCGTGACCCAGCACAACCCAGGGGCACATCTGTGGCACTGTGAAGCCAAGCTCTTGATTATAAACTCCATGTTGTGTTCATATTTAGAGGCCACAGTATTTACATTCCAGTTACACTGACACAGCCTAACCTGCAGGATCACAGCTGTATGTTGGAAAAGGCAAGGAAACCAGCTCAATCTGCTTTTCTACTCTACCTGATGTTGTGAACAGCACATCTAGTCCCTTTCAAAACAAAAGGCTTGTGGGGTTAGACTTAAAACCAGAGGAGATGGTTCAAATAAACACTTGATCTTCCCTCAGTGTAGTGAAATTATAGCACAGAGAAATCACCCATCTGAGACCAGCTGCCTGGAACTTCTGCCTGTTTCAGTCCAGTACAAACCAGGAGTGAATAAGCAGCACAAGACAGACCAAAGAGGGGGGATCATGCAGACACACACCATTCTTACGAGGGAGAGAGCACACTCAAGGTGAAACAGCAGCCTAACTGCATGGCCAAGGCCCTCTTCTCCACATCAGCATAAAGCAGCACTTGAGAAGGAGCTGTGGATGCAATCTGGCTTTTATGTCAGGTGGGTGGCAGCAAGTAGTTACTTCATTTCAACTATGCCTGCCAGAGCTTGCCAGGTGATAGCAGTGCAATGTGAATCACTCCTGAAAAATACAACTATCTGCCTTTATAATTTTTTTTAAAATAAACTCTATAAACAGTGGCTATTTCCCTTCACCAAACATATTATACTATAGAACTGAAACCTGAGAAACTATCTAAACAAGAACTGCATTCAGCTCAATCCTTGTAATAAAAATATAACTTTGAAAGCCATCTCTTGGGGAACAAGGATCAGGAATTCGAGGGTGGAGGTGATTTTCTTTTTAGTAGAATTGCACTTTTCTTCCAAAAATATAGTAAAAAGCTAAAATGAAAGTCATTCATTTTATATTGCTGAGACTTAGCTGGATTCTTCCATGTCAATGAGATATTTTACATATATCACTTGGAAATTATACCTCTTCTCAACACTAATTCTATTTAGCCCATGTCCCTTTTAATCGAGAGCTAACAATATTTACCACATATTTATTTAAAAATCACCAATCCAAGGATTCATTCACAATTCCCTCTTTTATACAGTTACGGTTGTGAAAAACACAGATGCCTATTAAATGTGCACGCTCAAAATTATGTGATTGTATTCACATCTGTACAGTATTTAAAGCCATATAATACATATAAATAGAGTCCTCAAGCCACTCTGAAATGCCTAACACCTGGCAGATGAGATAGAGGCTCACAGGAGTTTAAATACTGTATTTTAATTCACTTTTCTGAGGCAGCCAGGCTACGTAATTACTGACTCATAAAGTTGAAAACATGACTGCATAAAACATTCCCCTTCAGATATATCTGACAGAGTGCACAGGTAATGTTTAAACACTTGTGCTTGATGTCTTATGCCTTAACATATGCTTCCTTCATCTTCTTGGTTACTGTTTTCTGTTTCTTTTTCATGCCCTTTTGCATTCTGATGCCATTTGCCTGGCCAATTACCTGGCATCCCCTCATTCTTTCTGATTATTCTTCCATTCCCCATAATGTTTCTCCTCACTTTGCTTCATTTTGTTCTGAAAACTTCATCCTGTACTTTCCACATTCCTCTGAGTATGCTGGATGGAAAAAAGTGCTTTTATTCTGCATTACCACCTGAGTCGAAATTATGGTGGCATCTAATGAAAGATGGGAGTGGCTGTGTCAGGTATTCCCCCATGCAGTGACCATAAGAAGCAGATAAGGGGAAGTTCTGTGCATCTCTTCCAGGCTGAAATTAGAGGAACAGGAACAACAGCTTTTTCTCAGTGTTTTTTCACAACCTCAGAGGCACTTCTAGTATAGCTCTTCCTGCTACAAACAGTTTTTCATACAAATAAGCAAAATACAGGCTGCAAATATCACTAGAGGCAGCAGGACTCGGGGAGGGAAATCTCAAGAAAACTGTGGTCTACAGCTTGATATATGGAATCCTTAGCATGTGCTTATGTTATAAGACAAGTAAAAATGGACGAGGTTTTAAACAAGGTTTCAAATGTGATTCTAATTTAGCTCATTAAAGGTGAATGAATACCAAATTAATAATTTATATGAGGAAAGGTATAAAATATTCATCACATTATGGGTTTTCTACGTTATTGTGTGCCACATGTAATGCAATCAGAGTGCTGGTGGGTATGCCACATTCCAGGAGTCCTATGGAGCTGCTGTTCATTCCTCACAATGCTGCAGGACAGGTACTGTGGAGTCCACACTTATAAACACATCACTGAATGATTGCTTTTCCTAATGGGAAAGCCTTAATGAACTGTGGCTGTTGGGAAACTGCCAGGTTTTCAAAAATGAAACATTTCCGTCAAAGTAAGTCAACTTTGGCACGACATCCACTGGGAAAGAAGACAAACTGTATTAATAATTTAAGAGCTTGACTTGGGATGTCAGAACAGGTACTTGACTATCACACATTGGTGTGTTTGAGGGGTTTTTTTAACGCTTGTCTCATCTTATTTCTCTTCTACATCCCTCTTCCCTGCCTATGAAAATCAACTTCTATGCACACACACACACATTTATTAAGCCTTTTTTCTCAGTTCTTAAGAGAGATGGGGGAGAACTTGAAAAGCTGGGAAGTTTCACAGTATAGAAAACTGTTTTCCACGTAGCCTCCCTCGCTGCTATAGTTAAAGAGGCTCTGTCATTGCTTAGGGCTGAGGTCTGTCTTGTCAACAGAGAAATACTGTCACAATTTCCAAAACACAAAAACCACACAGAACTGTAATATTCATCCAATATATGGAAAATCTTCAAGAATTATTTCAGAAATCCCTACCATGTTTATTATGGTATGTTTTCCTGGTGGCTACCCACTGTTAAAGACTGCACAGGCTGAACAAGAAAACTGCATAGTCTAACTCTATATGCATAAAATTGTTCCATTGATCCTGCTGATAAAAAGAGTTGCTTCAGAGCATGAAGCATTGAAAGTGTGTAGGGTATTGGGATGGTGCTTTTGGCAGCAGTCTTTCAAAGAAAGTGTTCTATCCCTAGTGTTCTCTTGCTTGGGTCAGGGATGGCATCTGCTGCTTATCATTCCTTCTTTGCACGTGTTTTACAATAAATAGGTGTCTCTCTGCTCAGGTATTCAGAAGACACCAATATATATTTGTGTTAGGTGGCAGCTGTTCTGTTTTTTTTTTTTTTTTCTCTCACTACCCTAAGTGGCCTATTCCAACAAAGTGGTTTGGAAAAGCTTTACCCTAAAAGAGCCATGTTATTCCACAATGTGGATTATCACCCATTAAAATAATGAAATCAATCACCAAAACTACAGTGGAGTTTCTGTCTGTGTTTGTATGTATGCACGATAGTTATACAAGAAAGCACCCATTTATAAAAATGGGCCATTTGGGTGATTAAGCAGATGTGCTCTTTGCCCTATATCAGGACAAATTTCTGAAATGAACAGTCATCTGCTTCTGCAGATGGAGAGCTCTGAGGGAGGATTAGTGCTTTCCCATTGCTCATTGTAAACAAGCTCAGCCCCAGAGAGGCACAGAATTATCTCCAGTGACTCACTGTGATCATACGACCACGTTCCTTCTAAATGGATGTCTCCAAGCACACAGGAACTGGCCTGTACAGAGCATGCATGCACAGAGGAACAGCTCCAATGAATTCTACACACACATGCAATGGAAACTTTCCATTTTACTTAGCAGGAAGCTACAAATGCAGTTTANCACACACATGCAATGGAAACTTTCCATCATTGTACTTAGCAGGAAGCTACAAATGAGGTTTGTTGCCTTAAAGTAAATTAGTTGTTGCTGATTTTCCCCCATGTAAAAGGAGAAGAAACCCCGTACAACTAGGCCAATTAGCACTGTGGTACTGAGAAATAATTTAGTTCTTTAAATGGTAGCTATTGAACCAGGGAAAGTCACCAAGGTAGGAGGAAATACAGTACAAATAAAAGATTACCAACCTGCCAGTTTGCTATCTGACCACTTGGGCACAATTGACACTGGTTTGTCTTACAGATACCCACAGAGCCAAAAGTATTAAGATAGTGATTATAATAAGCTTGGCCAAAACTAGATAGTAATTTTTAAATCTCACACAAGAAATAAGGTGCCCTCATTTGAAGAATGAAGATAGTATGTAAAGAACAAGGTGCTGCAACAACCAAACAAAACCATCAATCATTACACAACTTTTTGGGCTGCATTTATAGTGCATTTGCCTAATGAAATCAGTATTGTATATTTCAGAGTGAAAAAAAATAAGGGATTAAGCAAGGCAACATTTAATCTTCAAGGAGTGGAGAACGTTCTTACTGCAAATTGTAGTACTGGCTTCATTCCTCTCACTGTGGATGCTGTGCAACCAGCTGGGTTGAAAATTGCAAACACTCAAAATTAGTGTTGGAGACCCTTTGCCAGGATACACATGCAGAAGTCTAGGGCTAATGGCTTTCTGGAAGCCCTGGGGAATATGTTAACGTTTCTGTAGCTGACAAAAAATCTGCAGAGCAACAACAGCAAAAATCAAAATAATTGCGGATTTTTTGACCAAACTAACTTGCCAAATTTATGAAAAAGCTACTAATTAATACACAGTGAGAGGATGGGACAATATAGTTTTTATCTTTATATTAAGAAATTAATAAAGCAATTGAAACAAATATAACAAGAGAACTAAACAAATAAAACCAGGCAACAGAATCTTGTCTCTATTATTTAAATTCAACACTTAAAAAGTTTTTGCTTGAGTAAACTTTCCTTGCTTGCATTTTTGTCCCCTGAAGAGGTTTATTTCTTCAAAAGAATAAACTAAACAGAAATAAATGGTAACTGATGTAAATATTGTTAAAACAGAATCAAGCATAAATTTAGAAAGCCCTTTAAAAACTCTAATAAAAAATATTAAAAAAGATCCGTTCTGAGTAATGATCATTCAGCAGCCTCAGTTATGACTGGTAATACTGCATTAAAGCAACTGCAGCAGGTAGATTTAACAAACAAGATATTAAAGTGATAGAGTAAATAAAAACTAATTAATTGAGACAAGATTCAGAACTATATATGGGAATACAGGCAAAGTTCTTCAAGAGCTTGTACGGTGAAGCTGAATGCCACAAAACTGTCAGACAGAAAAACAGTCTTAGCAAAAAGTTCCAGCATTTATAACCTACTTGTTTTATAAACCAGCCATTGTTCACTTTATGAAAGGCATTGGAAATAGATTGTTCTCTTTTTGTAGGAAAAAGCCCAAACTGAAAAAAAAATAATGAGAAAATGCATTTTTCCTCTACAAAAAGCAGGGAGAAAACTCAATACAAGTTATCCTTCCCTGGAATCATTTAACCAGTGTGAGGTTTGTAGCAGTTACGAGTGCTTTTGGGTGCCAAAGCTGAAGCAAGAAGGGAAAGGTGCTATCAGAAACTGCAGACATCCAAACACACATATCTGACAGGTCTGAAGGCAGACTCCTGAGTCTTGCTGCTAAATCCATTCTTATCTTTTTTATTCTGCCAACACAGAGAGGTGCTGGGGACCTCCAGGAGTAAGACTTCTTGAAGTGTAGCAGTTTCTGAGATCACATACAAGACCAGTGAGAAGATGCTGTAAGCAATTACTGAGCAATGGTACTTGGGGTTTAAATCACTTTTCATCAAAGACTTCACAGCAGAAAAATTTCTTCGGCTGAACACAGTCAGAAGTGTACACACAGGTGCTCTGTTTTAAACACTTTCTGTATTTAAAAATATGCTTTCTCAGTATTGCATTGTTATGCCAATACCTTGTCTTTTGTGACATCCAAGCTCTGTTTACCTTGAAATCAGTAATAAAAATCATGGTGTTTCCAAACAAATTATGAATAAAGCAACTACTACATGCTCTCAAAATCCTGTCATAGCAAGATCTGTAACAAAAGACCCAGGCCACATTTACTATGCAATCCTGAGAACACAGCTTTGGGATTGATCAATATCTGTGCTCTCTCCTCCCTTAACAGTCCTTGTATTTCTATTCTCATCAGTATGTGCAGATCTTTTACTTTTTATCTACATCCTCTCTTAGTTTTGAGTCAGCTTTTATGTAGGCCTTGTATAAACCCAGAAGTGAGCTAATGAGGGAGAAACAAAGCTTCAGTACAGATTAGATGCATGCCATAAAATCTTATTAGTAAGATTATCTGTTCTTCCCAGCAGAGTAAGGTCTAGAGATCTGTCATGTTTGAGATCCACTCTGCACTGCACCTTTCCACCAACAGATCTGGTCACCTAGGCTGGGGCTAGAGATATCCTCCAGACTGCAAGGAAGTAATTTCTTTAAAAAAAAAACAGAAAGGAACACAAAAAAAAACCACAGAGCTGATCAGCACTTGGTTGAGGAAAAAAAAGTCAGTAAGTACTTCTTGGCAAGTCTCTAGCATTTGATAGCCTTTGTGCTGGGGTTCATGAAACTATCACATATTCTAAAGAGCTCTTTAATTTTATTTTTTTTCCCATCAATAATTGCCTAGCTTCATCCTCTGATAATTCCAGTTACTTCAAGCAGAATTTAAACAAGGGTTAAATTTGGCCTCGTGTGTCCCATGGCTTGCCGTGAGGATGACCCACCTTTCCTGGCATTTGCTGTATTGTGCAGAGAAGCAAGACTTTCTTCTCTTTTGGGAGTCCTTTGAACTTGTATATAGTAGCTATTCCCAAGTGATTACTTCCTTTCTCAATTGATGCAACAAAAGAGCATCACACAAAAAGAGAGTCCCACAGTCATTTTTCTTTTGAACACACAGGCAATGCTGAAAACATTAATGCACATGTGCAAAAGCTCTCATCTCTGGCTCCTTTCTGATACCTATTAGCTCCACAGGAGAGTAAAGGAAAAGAGCATATTAAAGCTCCCTGCATCATCGGATTGAATGACTCTTTTCACTTTTAGCATTGCAAGGATGCCACTGATAGCTGGAGAAAAAGGAAGAGTGTACCTGTAGTTCTTCAAATTGTTAGAGTTTAATGCAAAGTCTAGAAGGAAGTCTAAAGGGAGAAAAAATCCCACTTACTAGTAAGCACAAGTCNTCTGGCTTCAGATTGGGTTAGAGCCACGTCCTGCCTTCAGGCCCTCACTACTTGTGCTATTGTGCATTTTACATATGGCATAGCCACCAAATTCACAAGTAATCCCTGAAACTGTAACTGCCTTCAATGAGCTGATGCTTACAGATCCAGGCTTGCTCTGGTTTATTCTTAGTCCTCAAACCTCACTTTGCATTCCTTTCTACTCAGTGGCCTGTTAGGAGAAGCAGGGCAGGGTGGTCCAAAATGTGGCCCCACAGGCTGTGCAGCTGGGACACCTTTATAGCTCACAAGGTTACCTAGGACACCCTCACCCTCTCATGGGGGAACTTCTATAGCCCAGATTTCCACCTCTTGGGCAAGTTTTCCAATCAATAGGCCATTTTATAAGAGCTGGGAAAACCTCCCTCTGCCCTGGCTGCACTTTAGGTCAAAGTTAGTGCCATTTATGAGTGGTCATTTCGGCTTGAGGATCACAAGGCCTAATGGATTTGCACTTTCAGTGGATTTGAAGAGGTTTAAACTTCAGAAATTACAGTTCAAGTGCCTGATTCTTAAATGACCTTACACATCTGTCAGCTAGAGCTCTAACTTTTTGGAGCATGTGCTGCAAAATAGCTTTATTTATAAACCATACAGACAGTCCCAGATGAGAATACCTTAGACTGCAGTAGGCTGAACTGAACTGAGTCCTTTTAAACTCAAATTTTCATTATTTATCAAAAAAGACAACAGAAAAAAAATACTCTTACATTTACTTGTAAGAAGTTCACTTTCCTTGGTAACAGAAGAGTAAATTAGGTTGTCTCCTTCTTAAAATATAAGTGTCTCTGTTTTTGAAAACTGGTGATGGGAAATCATTAAAAAAGCCCCTAAAATACAATTTTATCAATAATTTATCCATAGTTTTATGGATTTATTAATTAATTTGTCAAAATGCTAACACATATCATTGATACGACCTATCAGTTTCTTTTCAGCTTTTTCAGGAAGAAAAAGATGGATTTTTTTCTGTCCAGATGAACTGCAAAAGTTACAGCAGTATCCAGCAGATATCCTTTAGATTAATAAAATTATACAGACCTTTAAGGAAGCTGCAGATTTCTGACTGAAGACAAGACTGTAAACAGGAAATTATAATAGGGGAAAAAAGGGCATTTGTACTGCTAAGAAATACATGGATCCATTCCAAGCATTCTGGACATTTTAACCATATCCTGATGGGCATGGTAAAATGAGGCAGGATGTAACTATTTTTCAGACACAAAATCAAATTGTCAGAAGTGTTATCAAGTCTGCTTTTCTCATCAGAACATGAAAAGCCAAAATACTAAAAGCATTCCTCTAATAATCAGCTACACACCTGCCTTTGAGATGTCAGGTTAATGTTGGTAATTTTATCAATTGGCATCCCCTGTCCAAAGTGCCTGTAGAGAAGAAGGTGACTGAGAAGTTTATGTTAAACAGCTGTTGTGCCATCTGGCATCTCTGACTTCCACGACCCTTTTCAATCTGGCTTTCAGCCTAGGTAAGGTACAAAGACTACGCTGCCTTAATTGGTCTATGATCTACTCCTGGCAAAATACAGAGGTCAACTTTCCACGCTGATCACTGTGGGTCTGTCAGCAACCTCTGTTCACAGGAGGCAGCGAGCTCTGCTGACTCCCCTGCATCCAGCGCCAAGGCTGGCCGGGAATCGCCGCCCCAGGAATGGCCACGGTGACCTCTCCCCTCCGGGAGGTCTCACAGGGCAGCGCCCCACAACTGCTCCGCTGCCCCAAGGAACCCCACCAGGTTCTGCATCCCTCCACTCTGCTGCCCTTCCCGTTCCGTGTTTACATGAGGCTTCTCAGGGACAGAACGAGACCGTCTGAGCCTGTCATTTCATCACCAAAACACAAGCAACATTTACCTTTGCTCATTGTGCTTTTCCATCTGATGCAGATGGTCAAGCTGACTCATCTGCCAGCGCTCCGGGAGCTTGCAGATAGGGGCAGGCAGACTGGTTTAAATTCTAGTTTCACCACTTATTTATTTTTAAGAAAGATATTAATGAGTGGGAGAAAGCAGAAGGTGAGGCTTGGCTTGGAATCTGGTAAGTCACAGCTGTAGGTTTAAAGTTCAAAAGAATTATTTGGCTCAGTAATACAGAAGGGCCACTCACAAAAGAGCACGAGAGCCACTAATTACACTGTTGGAAATCAAGAGGAAGTAAAAAGTCTTATTCCACAGGGAATACTTTAAGCCTGAAAATATTAATTTAGCTATTTACCCTATTACCAGACCTTTTTCATAGATTTCTAAAATACATGTACTACACTGGGGTCAAAGTAGTAGTATATATTGGCTTTTTTTGTTAGTATAAACATTTCTTGAGTTTGCAAACCAGGAGTTTCATACTTGAAGCTGCCTGTAAGGTATTAAACTAAGCAGCAGACACTGCTGGAAAACCAAAACTGCCAGTGATGACTTGCTAATAAAAAGGATATTAATTATTTATGAGAAGTTTGTGCAATTATTTAATTGTTTTAAGTTCGATTATCAATACTTCACTGCTGAATCAAAAAAAATGCACCTAGTTTTTCCACTGACCTCTCTGCTGCAATAAAAGCTATTACTGTTATCAATCTGTTAGGCTTCCTTCACAGATCTTGGCTATAACTTTGCATCACCTCATAAAGCACAGGGGGGAAGCAGCAATCTCTGAGCCGGGTTATGTTTGCCAGTTAACAGCTTTCCAATGAAATTTGCCATTTCTTCTGGAGAACTCTTCTACACATATCACCTTAGGAGCTAAGCAGCGTTTAAACCTAACAGCCTTAACGTTTACTGAAATTTCATATTGAATTGTGCACCCAGAAGCAGAGCTTTACCCAGCAGCAGAACTTTACATAAATACAATCTACAGAGCAAACTATTTTAAAAACAATAAACAAGCACACTACAGATGAGCAGATAGCATGCCCCCAAACAATCATTACCTTAGAAAGAATACATTTAGAAGAAGGTTTTTAGACTGTACCCAAGACCAGATGTTTGCCTGTTTGTTATTTTACCCATACACTATCTCACATGCATCTACACATTATCCTATTTGAACCAATGTTCTTATTTTTCCTTCAAAGCCTCTCCTGTGCTTTGTTGCAGCAGGCCTAAGGTATCAGTGGCCATGCAGGGCCAAAGGATCCTGCAGAAGGTAAGAGCAGAGACCTCAGGAAGATGTGGGAGAAGGTAAAAACACAACAAAGGGTTCTGGGCTCTCACAAGTGCGGAACAGAGTGGGAACCACCCAGCCTCTTTACTGTGTGCTCCTGCTGTGAGGTTTTAATCTTCTCTAATTCAAGTATTTCTAGCAACAACTAAAAAAGCCCCCCAAAAGCCTTACTACTTCTTATGGAACCTGAGGAGCAAAAGTCTAGAAAACTCTTAGTGACTGAAAACTTCTACCTGCTCAGACAAGAGATAGACCAGTGTGCTTCCCTGTCCTTCTCCAACAAGTTTTATATGGGAAAACACCAAAAGGTAAAGCATATGAAGCTCACAGTCTATAGGAGGAAAAATAAATTTAGAGTTCCTTGAACAATACTGACAAAGATGGCCAGATAAACACCATTTGGCCACTACTGTGTCTTAAGAAATTAAGCACTAATGTTATCTGAACAGCATTATGTCCCTCTGAACCATTTGAGCTTTTTTTCTCATACATTTGACTCCATATATAATCATTGGAGGTATTCAGGTTTGGAAGCAGCACTGCAAGCACAAAGCAGAATTCGAGCACATACACGGTTCAGTCTATTGGCTTTGACAAGACCTGCTATACAAAACAAACCCATTGCTCTTCCTCAACATGATATTTTCATGTTTGTTTGTGGTCATACTGACACACAATATTTTAAATCAAATAGTAGTTTGTTTTTCCTCCTGAAAGTAATGCAAGATTATTATCAATCTGTAAAATATATGTTGATAATTATATATATATCAATATATATAAAATATATATTGATTTTTTTCCTGCAAAAAATTACACAAGTGGGTACCTACTAAGCATAAGGCATGCTGGGGAGTATAACTGTTTCTTGCACACAATATAAAGGTATTTCTACTTAAGGTTTCATTACAATTACCAATAATTTAAAAGGTAAGCTGTTAAGACATATATATTAAAAGAGTCAAACAAAGTAGTACATGAATACGAAAAACTAGTTAAGATTAATGTAGAAGATTTCCAGACATGGAAGAACAGACATGAGTCAGCTTGCTCCTGTTACTGATTCTATGCATTAATCATGAAGACACGATAAAAGCCTTTAAGTGACCAAGGTACTAGCTTAGAGAAAAGTGATTTTAGAAGATAAAGATTTCCTTTTTCCTGCTGGTGTCACTACAAGGCTGAGTTTAGGTTGAGTGTCTCCAATCTCTGCTTCTGTAATTTAAATCCGTTTCAAGACTTCTTTTTAATACATATTGTAAATATAGTAAAAACAAAATTTATCCTTGCCTCTTTTTTTTTATAAATACTGTTGCCCAAGTTCAGTTTTGAAAGGTCTTTTTCTTTTTTATTTTGAAGAACAAAAAATACACCTTTCTTCTCCTCCCACCCCAAATTCTGTATTTTCCACTTTATTTCCATTTAGGTCTCATCTTTCTATGTATGTCTTTTCATGAAAGAATAATTTACTCATTTGAAAGTGCATCAGTTGAGTTTTTTGCTCCTTTAGAGTATTCCATTGCCCTATGTATGCAGAGAAAGCTTCAGTTTTCTGTAGCACTTTTTTTACTGAAGAAATCACTGCTTAAATATTTTGCTTCTACATTGATGAAGTAGTGTAAAATATCCAATAGAAGTCATAAGGAGAGAATTTATCAACTGTAATTTTGAAAGCAGGTGTTTAGATGCAACCTCAGTTCAAATGTTTAAAATGAAAAAAAATCCCTATACTCCCACCTACCTATTTGATAGCAGGCAATTTTATGCATTTATAGTTACCCTAAACAACCAACTAATGGAACTTCAAAGTCTTCAGGAAGAAATCAAGGTAGTTTTCTAACTCACTGACTGTATAACAAACATGAGACTAACAGCAAATTATAGTGATAGCTTGAAAAATATTAGTTTTAGTTAGAAATGTACTGCATTAGTTAGACATGTACTGCGCAAATAAATTATTCAAGAATTCTAATTAAAGACTGTTAAGAATTAAAAGACCTTTATTTTTCTTCTGAAAACTTCAAGTGTCCCTCCTACCATTCATATTTGTGCTTTTATCATTCCCACTAAGAGTTGAATACTGCAGTGTGAAAATGCACTTTTCATCAGAACACAGTCAACTGCTCCACTGCTGCAAACCTGAGATTCAGAAGTCTCGTCTACAACACAACTACTTATCAAAATCATAAAATATCTCTATTTCAAAAAGATTCTCAATACCTAGCAACATGAAGTTAACTCATTGACAGTATTTATTTCAGAAGTTGATGTCATTCTTTTTTTTTAAGCACTTTTAAAGCACTGCCATTTACTACCAAGTACAAAGGAAACTCGAGCCCTCTTTGAAGACAGGCAAGTCTCACAGTCTCCTACTTGCACACAGAAGCAGATGTTGCTGCTACAGAAGTGACAAAACTAATAGACTTGTACATAGACAGAAGCCAAGGAAAAGCCAGCTGAAAAGGAAGACTTCAAATATTGTTCGTCATTCATTTTATTAAATTGAACTTTTTTTTAATATATATATATGCTTATACTGATAGTATTTAATTCTTATTAACTGCACAGTTATAAAAACAGTTGTTATACTTTAATTAAGACTTTTGGGTTTTGTAACTGCAGTTTTAACTTTGTTTCTAGTTATCACTTCCTCCCAGAAATCTGTCTCTGTCTAAGGAAAGTTTTCAATCTTAGAAAGTCAGCCTTTGCTCAGTGCTGGTTTAACTTATGCTACCTAATCCAAGTAACAGAAAACTGAGACAATGTGTAGAGAGGCAGGAAAAAAAATTAGTCTGATAATGTTATTTTTTACAGCATGGATAAAGAGAATAAGCAATAAGATAGCAGTTTTGGGTATGAAGAGATTGAATAAAGTTTACCGTATTCTGTGACTGAGTTATTTTGTGGTTTTCTGTCTCAAAGTCTTAAATACATAAACAACAACTCCAGCAACAAAGAAGCACCATAATTTATGTTGTTTTGGTATTTTTTTCTCCCATTCTGATTAGTACAAAGAGGCCTAAACACTGCTGGTTGGTGAATTAATATGTTCAAGACTATATGAATTAGAAACTTTAGCTAGTGAAATGTTTTCCAGCTTTAAAAACAAATATTGCC
Source organism: Hippolais icterina (assembly GCA_013400075.1). Taxonomy (NCBI): domain Eukaryota; kingdom Metazoa; phylum Chordata; class Aves; order Passeriformes; family Sylviidae; genus Hippolais; species Hippolais icterina. The sequence goes on along the minus strand of VWYN01019611.1, from coordinate 50,375 downwards.
TGAATGACCTACACTTCTCAATATCATACTCCATCATTATATAAAAATCGTATTGGCAATTATACCATAGGTTTTATATATATATAAAATACTTCTAAGTGCACATTTTGAACATATCAGCATTTCAAATGCTCAAAGAACAGCAAAAAGTTACAACTTTTAAGCCCAAACATGTCAGCAATATCATTTAAAGAAAATGGCTTTAAAATGAAAAATTTCAGTAAATGTAGTGCCATATCACTCAAGAAATCAGTCAGAATATCAGCTCTGGTACCACCCCAAAATGACTGGTTAGCAAACATCACATCCTGAGGACATCCAGTAATGGGGTGCTTGTCTTAATCCCATTTCTATGGCGGTCCTGGGCGTGACTGGCAATGTCCATCTTCATGTGTAATGGAATTGTCAGAAATGCACTGAGCTGTTCTACCCTGATGCTGAACATTGCCCATTAAAAATCATGACACATTTTTGGCTTGCCTGGTTGCTAACCCACTTGGATGGATGACAGCTGCACCTACAAATGCCCAATGGATATTAATGCTTCCACTGCTAAGCACAAAGAACTGCTGAAACTAATTTCTTGTTATTTTAAAGACTGAGCCATTCTTAGAAGAGAAGTAAACCCCCTAAATGAAAAATATGCAAAGTATAGGTTAAAAAGCATGGAGTCTCCAAACCGCAATTCCTTTCAATGGGGGAGACCTGATATCACAAACTTGAAAAAAAAAATAGAAAGTGAGATGAAAAAAGATCTAATCTAGATATTTATTTAAATACAGGTTGGGTTTTCTTTTTTTTTCTATTTGTACCTATATAGAGGTTTTCAAGTTCTTCTATTCTGCAATTTTGTGAAGGGGAAAAAACTCCAACCAAGCAAAAAAAAAAAAGACATTTAATTATTTTAGTTAATGCCTGAATTAAAGCTTGAATTAAAGTAAACATCTAACTTCACAGTCTGTTCCTGAACTCAGTGGCTCAGGAGACTTCAGTTCAGAACTGCTCTGCACAGACCTCAGAAGCTTTACACATCAAATACATACGAAGAACGTACTGCTTGGGGTGCACCACTGTGTTTGGCTGTAAGGGACAGTCTGGGAAATGAAACATGCTGCAGTGACCAGAAATGCCACACCACAACCCTGGGGAGTCCCTGATTCCTGATTCTGAATCATTACTGTATTTGTAGACATATGAAAATCCCTAGGAGAACCTGAACTTTGGAGTGATAAAGCACTGTTTTAAAACATAGTTGTGTCAAAACACAACTATATGCTCTTCATAAAAGACATTTTTACATTCTTTGGAAGCTCTTTAAGAGCCTCTCTGAATAACCTGATAACTCAGAAGTTTGACAAAGCAGGTGTTTTGTTTGCCTTCTCAAGTAATCCAAAAATTTAGAAGCTCCTACAGATGAGTCTTCATACCACCTGATACTAACAAAACAGTTTCTTGTACAAGCAAAAATTATAGCATCTAATTGGTATATCTGCCTTCCATAAAATAATGAAAAAAAACCCTCTTAGAACACTAAAGTGAAAAGGGTTTATGATAATTAATCCCAGAAATTTTTAAAGATGGAAACCTATATATCTTTAATATTTTCATGCCAGAATCCACTTGCCTGGGAACAAAGCTATCCTAACTAATCTCAGAATTTCAATTTATGAGAGCTATCATGTTATTCAAACATAAGGACATAAACAACTTGCTCCCATAAACTGAGAAGAAACACAGCTAACACAGCTTGGAAATACTTAATATTTCCTTTACTTTATACTGCCTTCCAAACATTAACTTAAAATTCAAGTCCTCTTTGGAAAACTGGGTGTTTTACCTGATTCACCGTAAAATTACTACTGATATTAATCTGCCTTAATATATTGTTCATCAACATGAGGCATTTCCACTTGCAAAAAGTAACCCATTTTTCATCACAATTTCATATTACAGCAAGAAAGAGTTCATATCAAATATTTAAACTGGCAATTTGGCTTAAGTTTTGATTCTCTAGTAAAGAATTCTTTTAAAGCTCTGAGTTTATGTTACCAAAGACTAAGAAAAGGCGAGAAGAAAAACCCACATGATGACTTTTTTTTTTTTAAGATAGGGTTTTTTCCTATTCCTTAAAATAAACTACACTACTTATATTTAAAGTTCAGAATAGCTGCTGTGAAAATTTAAATTTCCAGACTATAAACTTATAAATCTCTTCAAGAGGTACAGATTCCTTGTTTAAGTTATGTCAGGAGATGGCAAGTTCAAACAATTTTCAGAGATAAACCTTAAGTGTTTGTCCACTAATATCTCTGATGACAGATTCAGTGAAGCTCCACTGTAAGAAAATATTTCTTTCTCAGACTTGGCAGAGGTGGCATGAAAATGGACTATACAAAGTATTGGAAAGGACACTGAGCTATTTTGCCTATATTAAAATAGACCTCTCTTGTCACCAGTAATATTTCCTACTCCAAGCACAGCCAGTGCCTAGCAGGCATTCTTTATGTCCCAGTCCTCATACCAGTAAGATATTATGAGTGGAGGGGCAGGAGGAAGAGCAATTTCTTTGCCTTCCATGCTAGCCAATAAATTAAAAAGCCAATGAGTTTCTATCTATCTTCTTTAATTATTAAACACCCCGACAAATAATTGTGAGAGTGCAATGCCACAGATACTCCATAGTGTATACACTTTAATATTTCACAAGTAACACACACACGAGGAGCACTGAGATCAGAAGTCACTATGCTACTCCTTCACACACTTTTGCAATTTTCTCCTGAGGCACTGGTAGCAGCCAAAAAGGTGTGAGAAGGTACCCTTAAAATAAATAATATTTGTGTCTGCACTGAGCTCATCAGTGGCAGAAGGTGGAGAATATAGAATGTCAGCTCAGGTATGCAGTTTATGTAAGCAATAAATAGAACCACAGGATCATTAAGGCTGAAAAAGGAGTCCAAGATTATGGAGTCCAACCTTTAGCCCAGCACTGCCATGTTCACCACTAAACCATGCCCTGACTGGGCATTAAACAAGTTAATATTGTATTAAGGTATAAAATCCTACAACTCAGGAAAACTTGAGAGTCACAACTGGCAATTATTTTGGCAGAAGAAGAAAAGAATCTGGAGGTGCAAATAGCAAAAAAACAGATATCATTCCAATGGAAAAAATGATAAAAGTTACCTAAGATACAGAAGACTAAAACAAAAAAAAAATAAAGTTAGCAAGCCATACATCCCTATTTTCCAGTGCTTATGTAAATTAATCTATGAGACCCCAGTGAATATAATTTTCCCATGCCCAACTTGCCAAAAGAAATTAAAATTTCATTAATGCTTTGGGTTTTTGCCAACGAAGTATTAACTAGACAGCTTTATGTTTGTGGCGTGAGCGTGAGATATTTAGGCCAACAAGGTATAGAATGACAGAGTAAAACACAGTATTTTTTCTTGTCTTGCATTAAACACATCCATTAAAATGGATGTGGGCAGAGAAATATTATTTTTGAGGAAGGGAAGAATATTTTCTTTTGTTTTACCTACTCAGTGCACAAGTACCTTCCTCCTGCACATCTCTTCTGGGATACCTCTCCACCCTAACTGCACTGATCACACTTCCCCAGCTCCACTTCACTTTTTAAGCACCCTCTTAAGTCCTCTTTAAAATACCAGAAGTGTCTTTTTCTTTCTCGTTTCCTTCCTTTCTGCTTTTATCATTACTTTTCATCTTTGCAGGATTAAGGGATTCTATCCCATCGTGTAACGGGATGTGCGAATTTTTGTGCTTGAGCATTTTGCCCCTTCTATTCTTCACCTGGCTGTGACTGAGACAAGCCCCATGGAAAGGGGGGACAGGTAAAATATTCTTTTTTTTTTGCTTTGAATATATTGTTTTAGCCTTCCTGATTCAGACAACTAATAAAACATTTTTAAGCTCACACAAACGGAATCAGATCTTGTTTCCAACAACTGAATCATCTGCTTCTCAAGCACAATCAATCTCCTACAGGAAACCAGGTATTTATCTGCTACACTTCTTTGTACACTCTATTTATCAATCACACATCTTCACATGGTTTCAGGTCTCAGCTTTGACTTAGATTTTCAGCTGTATACTTGCAAAATTTTTTCATCTATCAACTTTCAGCCAGTGAACTGAAATTATGTGACTTCTCTGGATTTTCTGCCACCAGTTTTAAAACAGAGCTGCAGGATTGATGCTTGTTACAGTTTTAAAGCTAGTTTCTCCAAAACTTTTCTGGAATTGCACTCAGTGCTTATTTTCCTTAGGATGCTATGATTTATTGGTCAATTTTAACCCAGTTTGAGAGAAGAATAGAGATATCAAAAAGATCAAGTTTCTGCACTCTTGCTGAAAAATCAGTAGGAGCCTGAAATACTGATACAGGGAAAACACCCAGATATTAAATGCTTCCAACATGAAAAGGAAAGTGTGACTTCAACAGTCAGTGATGTCTTCTGGGCTCCCAAAGACAACAAAAATGCTTGCTAACCAGGCAAAGGACATACCCTTAATTAAAGGACATGCAGACAAGCCTTGGAAAAGGCTGAGAAAGGATAGTTGGGCAACAAGACATGAAGGGAAATTTCTTTTTTGTCAAAAACACTACATAAACCCCATGTATTCTTAAGATAGAAGGAAAATCCCCCTTTGTGGATGAAAAGTGTACTCTGTGTCAGCAAGATCTCCAATATAAACATTATTTTCATTCACAGATGTTATTTCAAAGTTTTCCTTGTTATCAACATTAGTCTAACTTGTTCTGAATTCTAACCTCCTTTCTAAGTGCACCAGATGACTGCCATTCATGCAGAATACTATGGACCTACAATAACTTCCAATTATTACGAATTCAGAGTTTTTTTTTTTTTTTTAGGTAACTCCTCAGCCCACTACAATTTTCACAGCATTATCTTGATCTAGATGTGTAGTTTATTTAAATATTCTAGATCTATTACTTTCATTGCCCTAGCAGACTTTTCTCTGTGATCATACCAGTGACCACATGATCAGCAATAATTTAAAAATTAGAAAGGAAAAACATAAAAGATTTCAGCCTCATACTTTTCACTCACTATTTCTTTATCCACTTGGGTAGGCACTGGAACTATAGTTTCCTTTAGCTTCCCCTATCTTTAAATGTGATTTCAGTATATTTCCATAAATCTTAATATTACTTATGGAAAAAAAATATATTATTTTATATCCATTCCCAACAATATCTAGTTCCATGTTCCTCTGCAATTACGTTCTGATTTTCAGGTCACCAAAAAGCCCTGGTAAATTGTATATGTTGGATATCTTTCTGTTCTTTTCAACACCAAATGGGCCATTATTTGCTTTTCAGATGTTCTCTTTCCAAAACTACCCAATGACCCTGCGTTATTTTGTTCCAGGTAAGTTTTCCTCACAGAATTCTTCTTACGCCAAGTAACAGATGCCAACTTCAACTAATAATACTAACTTCACAGATTGTTTTTTTAAATCCAAATTTTTATTGTCCCAGAGCTTTTATTTATCCAGATACGCTATCTAAGCTCTCACAACCACTTCCACCCTAACTACTAAAATGTTTAATTGTTGCTAGTTCCTCAAGAATTAAGTCTCAAAACCACTTCATCCTCAGTGTTATTCCCAAAAGCAGAACTGCTCACCTTCTGTATGGGCACATTGCTTAACTTTCTGATATCGAAGTAATTTTTGAATATTCAGAGAGATTGCAACAGCAGCAAAATTTAACCACGGACAAGTTACCATTAAACACAGAGCAAAAATCTACATCAATACCTGTTGAGTGGCAAAGTCCCTTTCCTAAAAACCAGAAGTGTTCAAAACAAAACCCACGATGTGATATAAAAACAAAGACCAAAAGTGCTTGGAGTAATAAAGATGATTAATTCTCACAACAGAAGGTGTGAAGTGAAAACAGAAATTACAGCACTGACCTAGGATAGCATCTGCACTTTTCTTGGTACAGTCTGTCCCTAAGCAATCCTTTAGCAATGTGGAACTGTAACAGGGTCTGCCTGAACAAAAAAAAAGGTGATAATTAAGTAATTAAGCACCATCTTGCTCTTCAGCCTGTGATTGCTTGATGTATTCAGTGAGACTAACACATTACCTCCTGTGACATCCAGGATCTCGCTACAACTTCCAGGCATGTTGACAGTAGAGCACTCAGGTAGCTCCATATGCACAAAGTGAAACAATATTAATTGTAAAGCATGACTGGACCATAACTGCAGAGCCAAATATCTGTAGTTGATGCAAACCAAGAAACAGTGAAAACCTTATTTCATGCTTTCTTTGTAATCTCCTTCAGCAGTCCAAATAAAGGCCCTAATTTTCAAATTTTACCCTATTGACAGCTGAAAAAACTATAAACACTGTTTTCTTCACAAGCCAGACACTGACACTCAAATTATGAATTGAGAGTTCACTACTTTGATGACCACATTCTCAAGTTTTCTTCAAGCAATCCACTCTGGGGCTGACAGTGTAATTTACAGCCAGGCAAAGTGTAAATGATAAACCTCTAGCACTGTTTCACACGAGGAGATAATTACAATCTAACACTGGTTTGCATCCACTGTGAATAGGTGTAAAAAACTGAGCAAGATATGAGCTTATGGCAAATATAGTAAATATCTTTTTTTTCCATGGGTTTTAGTTTGATGTATTGAGAGGTTAAACAAACTGTATATCATCAAGCCAAAAAAAAAAAAAAAAACCTAATGTAAAAACGCTAAAGGAGCATTTTTTTACTTCATACTTATAATCACCTTTGTATATTTACTAATAGGGATTGTATTTGTTTCATTAATACTGCTCTAAGAAGAATAATGATAGTAACATCTCTCAATTGAACCCTGATGTTGTCACTTTTTTCCAATTATTTTTGCCTGCTGACTCATTCATTCTACATCACATAAAGAAATCATAGAATGGTTTGTGTCAGAGAGGATCTTAAATATCATCTAGCTCCAGCCCTGTGCAATGGGCAAGGACCCCTGAAGATTCTCCTCTTCATGTCCTTGTTTGATCAAGGTGCAGAAAGTTGTAAATAGTTTATTATTAAGCCTTTGTTAGCATTCCTCACCCTACCACAGACCCCTCCCTTTATTTAAAGAGCACTAAAGATGTGGCCTGTTGTCCTTCTGGCAGAGAAGAGCTCCCAGGGAGGGCTGTACCTCGTCCTTCACACCTCCATGCACAGCTCTTTACCACCTCACACCAGCTGAGCAATTAAGGAATTAAACGGGCATGAGCACAGGACCATGGGAGAGCAGTACCCTTCTAATCCAGACAAGGTCTTTGAGAATGACTCCCTGTAAAACTGGGGGTCACACACAACTCAGCCTGATCAGATGGGTTTGTCCACTGGAGCATTTTATTTGCATTCTGCCCACGTGCTGTGGTTTATCCCCGGGCAGCTGCTCCCTCACTCCCCCACCAGCAGGATCCAGGAGAGGATCAGAAGGGTAAAAGTGAGAAAACATGTGGGTAAAGACAGTTAACAGGTAAAGTAAAAAGCAGCACAAACAAGCAAACAAAATAAGGAATTCTTTCATTACTTCCCATGGGTAGACAGGGGCTCAGACATCACCAAGAGGGCAGAAGCCCATCACATGTAACAGTGACTTAGGAAGACAAATTTCCTCCCTCCCTCCTCCTTCTTCCTCACAGTTTATATAAAGAGCATGATATCATAAGGTATGGAATATCCCTTTGGTGAGTTGGGGTCCCTTCGATTCTGTCAGAAAACATGGGACAGAATAAACAGTTTGAGATGCTTAGTCCTAAATTATTGCCCATAAGACAGTATTCTTATTTGCCAATAAAGCCACAGGAATGAAGGAGACAAGTCAATGAAGCGTTTGATGACAATAAACTGCCAAAGAGATATCACAAGGAAATTCTGTATTTGTAAAAGCAACGGGAGGAATTCTGTAATACTAAGACAACTGATGTGCTATTCAACATGTGAAAACAAAAGGGTGATAGTCACTGGGGCTCAAACATAGGCTTGCACATAGGCAAACTCTGAACTGCCTTTGAGAGCCCCACCAGCAGCACAGCTGAGCAGGGGCATTAATTTCTGAGTTCACTGGACAGCAACCGAGGAAAAAATTCAAAAGTGTGAAGCAAATTCACCAATGTGATTTTGCCTTACAGAGGTAGAAGCTAATCATGACAAAATCAGGCAATAATCTGGTTTGGAAAGGGACATCTGTATGTCCCCTGGTTTGACCCTCTGCTTGGAGCACCATCACTTCAGCCTGAGTGAGCACTACAGGGATGTACCATGGAGACAGCAATGACAGGCACACACTTTATCCAGGCTCTGAGTGAAACTCTGGTGCCATCTCTGAGGAAGCAGGTGGAGGAATTGTTCACCTTTGCCTCACTCTGTATTGTCCAAGCACGTGGTGCTGCAGTTTTAGCTAACATACTCGGGTAATATTTGTCAAATCATCCCAACTTGTATCCACGCTCTTTAATTAGGAATGGACACATGCTATGTCATCCATAGGATGACTGGCCCAAGAATCTTTTTATAATTACATTTCTTGAGCAATTAAAACTCTCTTTTGAGACTGATATCTACAAGAACAATTACTGAGAAGTCTTAGAGATAGCAGCATTTTCTGCATACATTTTTCATATTAAGCTATTCATTAAAACAGCTGGGGCAAGCAGGGGAATGTATAAGCTCAAGCATGTGCAATTTAGCATATTGTTTTACTCAGTGTAAACACATGAGGGGTTTTTTGAGGCATTTACTCAGATGTAATTATTCTAATCTTGTATTGAGAAAGCATGTGTAGGAAGTGTTTTTTCAATCAAATGATCAAGAAAGATAATCCAAAGTGCTCTACAACCAATGTTGCAATTAATTCTCTTAATCTTTAGCTTTATTCATGTTAAAAGCACTTGGTAATTCTGTGAACTATACCTCATCCTGCTGTAGGTATTTTTTTATATATCACTGCTGGAAGATAATAAAGCAATGGCTCAGTTCTGTGCAATGCTGAAAATGATATTAACACAGGTAATGGGTTTTTTTCATTTAAATAAGCTGTATTGACTGAGATGCTGGTTTTCAGCAGGCAGCACACCTACAAAGGCCTGTTGTGATGACTAAGTTGTGAAATAAAGAATGATGCAACACGACAGACCAGCATTTGGAACAATCTTTTAAAAACATATGCAGTAAAAGTCAAAACATGCCTACAGCAAAATTTTGCCACAATGTTTTTTAATTAGAAAAGCAAGGTCTTATATGTGATCTGGGTATATATGCCATGTGTCTTTCAATGTGTCACAGCAGACAGAACATTTTATAACCAATGCACATGCCCCTGTGTACACTACTAGAGAATGATAAATGTGTTTAATCAAACTGATCAACTTTTATGACACTATTAACATTATAAGATGTGCGTGAAAATGGATACATATGCAGACATGCTCCTTCGAGGGTGTCAATTTATGTTTTCAGATGCTGCACATACAGCTGAACGTTAACCTCCTTTTCAAACATGAAATTTCATTTGGAACAAGTATATCACTCTGTTTTAAATTGTTGACCTTAAATAGCTGATCATTAAAGTGTCAGCCATTTGTCTGAAAATACTAAAATGGATTCTGGATGGCTTCCAGAACCTCAAAGAATTATGTGACAATGTAAAATGGATTATGTATTTTTTTCAGTGATGAGTCCAGCCTGTCAATTTCATTATTTCCCTTCTTGCTGTGTACCCAGGACATACATTATGCTTTGGAAACCTAAAGGTCAGCTTTAGGTGGTGCCAATTACACAGAAAACTCACAGTGCTGTATCGGCCCATTTGTTCTGTTATTTCTGCTGGCAATGTTGAAAATGAGTAACACTTAGTGCTCTGTCCAGTATTGAGTTTGTGATTCACTCTGACAGGATACCATTAGCAGTTATTCAGGCTTAGGCTGGATACTAAATTTTGTTATATTATCTTTTAAGCTAATACTGAACAATTTTGCTGGAGTATTACATGCAACTCAATTTTCTCTGATGTGAATGCAAGTCAACAATGTGCTATAAGCCTCAACAAGACATAAAGCTCTTCTGATTTATTCTGTAAGAATATTTAAACAGAAAAAAAATCATTAAAATAATAATTAACAGCTGCCTGTGTTATTAACTAATACAAGTAAATATGTAATTAACAGAATCTACACTAATAGAGATGACTATGTATTCTTTTGTTGATTAGGGGAAGGGAGGTAAGGGTTTAAGCTTTCTTAAACTTTATATCCAGCTGAAAACATTCAACAATCAGAAAAATTTTGGTCATGTAATCAGCAAAGCAAAACCATCCTACCAGACCCAATACTGTTGTCTCACATGCACTGCAAGTTATAATATCCTAAATATTGCATTACATCATAAAGCAACTATTTCACAAAGTAAAATTACAAAGCAAGAACCTTAACCTCTACTCTGTCATGCAGTTACAGCAAAAAAAAGGGTGGGAGACTCTACGGAGAAAGAAAAAAAAAGAAGAATGGTCTTTTTAACTTTTTTTGCATCCTTCTATGGTTAGGTTGTAACTATATAAGCAGACTAAACACCTACGTACATATTTAAACACAACAATTTTTAAAAGGCCCAATATGCCCCTAAGTATTGACATATTTTTAAAGAACTTACAATTTTTACAGTTTAGAAGTAAGATGCAGTACCAAAAAAATAAGGGAAGTGTGTCAGGCATTGAGGCATACAGTATAAAAAAGGCTTTGAAAATTTTGTCAAGTCTAATCCCCTAAGATCTAAAATAATTTCCTTGACAGCTTGTTGATTTTGGGGAGGAAAAAAAAACCCTGAAATTGCTATTATTTACCAGTCACACAAATATCCAATTTTTATAGAAATTAACATAAATTTAAGCTCCATAAGCTTAATGGAATACTCCTGACTTCCAGATTTTGCAAGGGACAATTTTTGATGAGTACCTGTTCATATAAACAACAACAAATAATATAATGTCTATCTACAATCTGAATGCATTACCTCAAAAAAATTGCTTTCTTTTAGAGAAAAAGGAACAAACTCCTTCTTCAGAAATGGGTTTAACAAAAGAACAGGTACATCCCACAACTTTTTCATCTCATGATTTCTTTTCATTACACACTACCTTTGCAACCCACTAAATTGGGGCATATTTACTAATATATATGCATGCACAAAAGTTTCCATCCTCCCAAATATACAAAGACTGTTGATCACCAGCAGTAAGACCCCAGTAAGCACTACCAGGTTACTAGCTATTAAAGTTTACAAGGATCAAAACCTCTCCACTACTACTGCCTCACTACTTTTCAGCTCTTTTAATTCTAGTAAATCTGAAAAGGCAGGTTTACAGCTAACTACTCCTTTAATCTCCCACATTTTGTCCCAATAGCTAAACACCACATAATTTTGACCTCCAAATACAAGTAATTTTCAAGCAGAGTTAACAACAGCCAAATGTATCTGCAGCTTCACAAAAAAAATGTGCTTTCATCAGGATGTTTACTTCACTACAGGTTAACAGGACTAATTTGTGAAAAACAGTTGGCAAGAAATTCTGTAAACAAGAGTTAACTTTACAGACTTGTGATTAGAGGAGATGTGCGAACAAGGTGCAGAAAAGCCAGCTAGAGGCCCAAAACCTTGCAGTCATACTGATGAAATTAAAGCAATTTTGCAAGAAGTGCTTATTTACGCTGCCACTCGGCAAAAAAAAAACCAAAAAACCAAAAAAACAAAATAACAACTTGATAAGTGATGTGCAGAGAGAAAAGCCCATATTTCATTAGCATTGTGCACGTGTGTGCACCTGTACTGCCCCACACATGTGGAGTGCTTGTCAGTATATCAGCTTTTTTCCTATGAATTACAGCTCAGTTTTTAAGAAGTGCTAATAACTCAGAAGGAAGTATGCAACCACCACACCACACCAGCTTTTATGTTTTAAGTAATGACTGCATTACACAAAGCCACAGCAAAACATTAGTTCACTGACATCAGTTTCTCCACATTCCCCCAGTCAAGTACAGACCCATTCTGCACCTGCTCTTTATCATTATGAAATTGTAAAGGTAAGATGTGGCTCACACAAATGTGACAGAAAACCCATGTACTGTAAAACTGTGCCAGATCATTATTGATTTTCATCAGTTTTGCATTGCTGGGAGCAAGGTAGTGAGACAGCATCCAATCAGTAGGGAAAGAAATCTCTGCCATTCTTTTTAACACAAGAGTTTCTAGGGTATTTGGAGAAGCAAATGGAGTCAAAATACATCTAGGAGGGCAAGGAGGAGGACAAGAAAAACCCCAACAATGTAATTAGTTGAAATGTGCATTAAAATCATGGCTTAGAAAACCCAATGGAAGAGCCAGTACTGCTGACCCTGGTTCTGTGAAGACAAAGCCAAGCAGCATCAAGAAAAGCCTGTTAGAAATGGATTCCTGGATGAGACACCAGTGGCAAAGCAAAAAGCTAAGGCCCCCACACAGGTCACACCATCTAGACATGCTGAGATCCAGGATCCAGCAAGACCTGGAAGAAGGCCTTCACCTCTTTTTGGCAAAGGGAAGCTTGCCTAAGTATTTAATTCAGCAGAATAAAATTTTTCCTGAATCCTCATGGAAGCATAATAAAAATGTTCTTCTCTCAAACCAACTTTTTCTGGCTAGGAGAAAAGCAACGCAAACGTTTTCCTTAATTGAGAAAAATATATTTTATTACACGGCATGAAGATTTCTGCCTCACAACTATTTTAAGAAGTTGTTTAATTTCTAGCTTGCTGTAAAATCAAGATAATTTTTGTGTATGAAAATATGAAATTACTATAAGCACCAGTGACATCTGTACCTCCCTCATCCTATCCCCCAACCCTGGAGAACATACTTCCTCAACACTTCTGTAATCAAGTGCACACATGTAGTAGTGATCTTTCTTATATTTAAATATTTTTCTTCTTAACTATGTATTTGCTACTCAAAGACTTTTCAGTTGCAATAAAGGAAAGGGGGGGATGCATGGAAGACCTTTCTTGGAGGACCTCCAAGGCAGTGTATAACAGAAGATTATTTTAGTTGTACTGATCAGATTGGAAATAGACATGGATTTCTCCAAAAATATTAATTTGACATGTTAAGCCTTGTCCAGGTATGAGAGACTTCATACATTTCATCATTTTTCTGATCTTTTAATCCATATTCATGCCAACAGTCCCATTACAGAAAATGAGATCAGAGTGCTTAGGTGGGTAAAAAAAAAATATTAAAAAATGGTTTACTTGCTTGTATTAGGATTACTCACTCAAGAAATGAGTTCCATGATTATAATCATAGCTAGTAACATTCCTCACATGCTTGAGAATTTCTATGATCTAGCCTTGGACAACTGGATGAGCTAGGGATTTCCATAATCTTGTCATAAAAATCTATGCATAAAAGATTAGGAGATGATTTAGCTTTGATCAGTGAGGTGCTGTAGCCACTACCCCCTCCCAGCATCCTTCTAACAAATAAAATCATAATACCTTAAGACAGCTTTACCTCTTTTCTCTTGTTAGATTGGCATTAGGATGTCTATCTTCATAATGCTATGGAATAACTCTGGAATTAAACAGTAACTTTCTCTTTTCCTCTACAGAATCCTACCTTTCCAGTTCACCAGAAGGACGGCACTAGTAGCTATAACTTTACCTTTTTAATGTGGTATCAGCAGTAAGAAAAACAATTTGATATCCCCAATTATCAAATACATTCCCAGAAGTTAGTTTCTTTGTTCAACAAAAACTTTCTTGAAAAATGCTAGATCAAATATTTTTTCTCTCCCCCAATCCCCCCAAAAAAGAAAATATAGCTAGAAACATGTTGCTACCATAAAGTTAGGAGATCTGTTGGGGTAAGCTCCTCTTTTATGTTTATAACTTTTTTTTTTTGTGTTTGTAACTTTTTCCTTGTAACTAACAAAATGGTACCGATATCAAGCAGTCATAGAGTTGTCACTAGATTGACAGAGTTGCTTTTTTCTTCTCTTCATAAGAAGTTTTGCATTTTGACATTATAAACTCATGCCCAAAAGCTTCTTCCTTTAGTCATTAACAAACCAAGTGCTAAATGGGTCAATAAATATATAATAAATACTAAATCCTGAGCATTCAGCTTCAAAATTATTCGCAAAATGTTTAAGCCTAAATAATTTCCTTTTCTCAAGAGCAGAAATGTTATAAAACACCTGAATCACAGATAGCACAAAACTCTGTATAATTATGCTACAGAGAAACACATGATAAAACCTCCCTACACTCTGGCCTACGATGTTTAATGCCTCCTTAAGCTTCCTCCATATGGGTTCCTGCTGTACCACATCCCTACTTCTCTTCCAGGTCATTCTTAATGACCTCCTTAGCCACTAGCAGATGGCAGAGGCACCACTGACACCAAAGAAGGCTTCCAGCACCTTGTTATCTAAAAGTCTCTCATACCTTTTCTCTGTAGCCTCCCATGGGCAGCTCCACTCAGCTCTGGTTCCTTCTCTGAAGTCTTCTCTCTTCCTTCTCCAGTTCCATCTGGCTCCTTCCTGTCCCTGCCACCTGACCCTGTCAGGATTTCCTGTCCCTCCCTCCTCACAGCAGGACCAGCAGACTCCCAGTGACCCCTCCCAGCTCACTCACTCTTTATCACACCCATGGCTGTGAGGGCAAGGCTGTTCCCACTCTTGGGTAATTAACACAGCTGCAATGTATCAGGGCAAAATTGCCTTCAGCACCATCTCTGTCTGTCCTCCCACCTGTGGTTTTCCAGGGTCATCAGAACTGTCTGTCACTCTGAAAACTACAAAGGAAATTAGACAGCAAGAAAAAAGAAAATTGAAACAATCTGCTCTTGGATGCCATTCTAGGATCTGCAAGGAATTGGCTGACACAGACTCAGAGCTGCTGGGAGTGCCTTAAGAGCACTTAAAGTTCATGCACAGAACATGCATGACCTGTCAAATGACTGGGCAAGGGCAAAGACACTGCTTGTGCTAACTCACGAAATAAAATATCTCTACTGATGCAAGTACTGATCAGAAGGTAAAAGGGGTCTAAAAATCTCCCAAAGATCACTGATTGGCCAAAATACATCAATCTAAACTACTTGATGTAGTTGTTAAATGTTAGTTTGGTTTCCTTTCTGCTAAGTTCCCTCAATTGTTCTAGTCACCTGTTTTTAGAAGCAAAGAAGTGCAAATACTAAAATGTGTTAGGGATATGACGGAGTACTAGAGATCTCTCATAACCTGCATAAACTGTTCAGCTTCTCAGCTCTCTTAGTACATCAAGGTAAATCTGTCACTCCTGCTAATAGTAATAATGTGTCACACAATGTAGAAAAGATTTGAGTCAAAGACTGAGCACACCACACTACCTTGATGCAAAAGCAGTGGTAAAACAGGATATGAAAGCAGAGAGGAAGGCATTGCTGGTGAGAAAAGTGTCTAAAAAACCCTACAGATCTAAAAGAATAATAAAGAAAAATAATCTAGGTTCTGATATGGTAGAGCATCAACTGCTCAAGCATAAAGTACAGAGAACCACCAAAATTTGCTCTTTAAAACAGCACGAAATCAAAACAGGAGGGGTATGTGGGCAGGGGAGTAAAAACAAACAAACAAACAAACAAACAAACCAAACACCAACCCCAAAACAAACCCCACACCACTTTGTTGGCTTTTTAAGCTTTAGTGACTTCTGATGACATCTCACATCTGGATTCCCTAGAGTGAAGATAACTCTTGCTATGCTTAGAGATTATAGATTCAATTGTAGGCGTAGTATTTTAGTTCTTTATGTATGTCTCCATAACCTACAGAGCCCAACAGGTTTGTCTCCATTTGAAACTCAGTTATTTTCATAGTTTATGTTCAAAGGTCCCAAAGAACAAAACCAATATGAAGTAGCTTTTCTGTGCACTAGCCTGAAGGAAGTTAAAAAAAAATAAAATAAAGCCTGAAGACATGAGACAGTCCTGAAGGGCCCCTTAAGCTGATCTCGTAACAGAAAATAAAATTATTTTTAACTTCTACTCTCTAGCACAAAAAAATGCACACAAGACAAGAGACTGCTAAACACTAAAATATTATGTATGTACAGTTGTATTTTTTTCCCAATAAAAGACCATTTTTGTCGGTTTTAAATCTGCTTCTTTCTGTGGAGGCTCTCAGAGATAATTTACAAATTTACAATTTACAAATGAGTTAAAGCCTAAAAAATGCTGATGTTTTATTTCAATCACCTGCTCCTGACAAATGACACCTCGCTGGAGATCACAGGAGTCAGTGTAGCACTGGTTTTGTAAGAATTTTATGGGGTTGTTTTTAAATAAAAAGTAAGATTTAAGTTCTGCCATGATAGCCAACATTCTCAGTAGATCTCATTTTGCTTGAAATGGGGTGAGCTGAAAATTTAGCAGTATTAGGCTGAGGAGTGGCCTCGCTCCATACGAGGTTAGCAAGGCCACTGGGGAGGCAGGGCCAGCTTTGAAAGAGAGATGTTGGGTTTCTCATCCTTGGTAACCCTTGGTTCCCTCTACACCTTTCCAAGGAATTGTGCCTCCAGCCCAGCCCCAGCCTGATCTGCACCAGGGACTCACAGCTGCTCCTGTCTGAGGATGTGCTGCATGTCTTTCCACCAGAGAGGGGATGAGAAAGAAAAAAACAGATCAATAGCCCCAGCCATAGGTTAATGGTGCAAAAATCTTAGTGCTTGGACGCCATTTTGAGTATTTTCTATTCCTGTAAGAGATGCAAGTTCTATGTGTTGTCTCGCCTGACATTTATGGGAATTTATTAATCGCAAGCCAAATAACCCATTTCATTTTCCTTTCTTTGGTTACCATATCCACAGCCAGACAAGAGACAGCAGTTTCTCTGGCCAGCTTTGCTGGCGATCAATCTCTGCTGTTATTGTAGCCTCCTTGGTTGTAATGCTCAGCAGGGAGCATGTGTTCCTACATGCTTTCTGAAATATTAATACACAAAATTGTACTGAGGTTTCTGATAGCTGCAGATTGGCTTCTCTGAGGTTTTCTGATTAGAGGTGCATTGGTGATTCCGAGAAGCCAGTGGCGCCGAAATGGGTTAAACCTAATAAGGTTTTGAAAGCTGATAGCATAATTTAAGAGGGCTCAGAGTCACAAAGCTACAGACCTAGCTGACCCCAGCAAATTACAGTGTTTGTTAATGTTCTGTTACAGACATCTTCTAGTCAACCAAAAGCAGATATATTAAGTGAAAAATTGACTTGTGGCTCACAAAGACAGGCTACCCTTTCTTCCTTTTTTGTGCCAGTTGGTCAACTAAAATGTAAAGGGAGGGGCATCATGGCTTCTGTTTTTACCAGGGCTCTTGGGAATGCCGTCTTCAAAAACATTAACTTCAGCTTCCAAATAAAGAAACATAATTGCCTTAAAATCTTTATCATCATAATCTTGTATGATATGTGCCCCTTGGGAAATCTAAAAACAATTTAAGGAATGGAAGACATGGGAAAAAATCCTTTTACTTTGAGCACGATGATTATAATCGTATAAGCTTTAGAATCAGTGCAACTGGAATATAGAGTGATTAAAAAAGCACTAAAATTTATATTGTGCTTTCAGAATCAGTGTTAATTAAATGAAGTGTTGGCCAACTCACAGTGTTTTAAACTGAATCTTCTTACTAAATGTTTAATGACAATAAGTTGGCTTAGGAATATTTATTGCAGTCTTTCAAGGAGGGTTTTATTGAAATTCTGTTTCCAACCAGGGCAAGCTGACAGCTTTAAGAACCCAGTAACTGAACAGGGAAAAGGGATTTTCATCGTTACTAAGTCTAAATTAATGCAAACAATGAACAGAGGTAACAGTCTCATGACTCCTCTTATAATCTTGTTATGTTCTGAAGGAGGTGTCTGAATTCCCATGCCTCCCGTATTCAGTAATGAAAATACTCTCCCAGGCATAGACCAACACGAACAGCAGAGAGCAGATGAAAAGACCCGGCAAAATAGGAGTAAAGGTGCAAGGTGTCAGTGGTGCACACCTCTGGTTATGTGTTAGCTGACATTCTTGAGACAGAAGCTATAAGGCCTCTACTCAGACTATTGCATCAGCCGCACCATTTATTCACTAAGACTGTTCGCTGGAGTTCAATTTATAACTCTTATTACAAAACAAGAGGCTGAGTTCAGGCAAGGCCAAACACTCCATTTGGGCAGCTTTTTCAAGCCCAGAACCTTGCAGCCTTGACAGAACTCTCTTAGGTAGCTAATCCCCCACAGCAGAGGCAATATTACGAGGGACAAAAGTCACTTCCATGCTCCAGATGTGCTGCCTCTGCTCTCCCTCCCTCCCTTCTGTCACATGGGCTGATTGGACTGTCCCAATGCCAGAGAGAAACCAGAGTTCACAGGGAAGCAGGGGATGTTCAAAACTGTCTTGGGAAGCCAGGGGCCACCTGGCAGTGGCAGGGTCTCCAATGAGTTTGAAGTGTGCACTGTTGCTGTGCGACATGATAATCCCTCAATGTGTATGCCCTCAATATGTTGCTCCAGAGGCAATTGACTCAGATGTAAAACTCCCTTTCAGTAAGGAACTTTCTGACATGTCCCTTTTAGGAAATGAGGATTTAAGTACAATAAGCAACATGAATCACCTGTGATGATCACAGACAGAATCTGCATGGATTAAAATCTGGGAGTTTCTGATTGTCAGTGCTGCCTCTGCACAGAGCCCACCTGCCTTAAGAAAAAGGAAAATGTTCTGTTGTGTCTGCATTCTACAAAAATAGCTTACTTGGTGAGATTTTTATACCCATTTGCTTTAAAGTTTGAGCCCTCACCTGAATTCACTGCATTCTTCTTCCATGCCAGTGACTACAGTGTCACTGCTGTGACCACAGTGTCACTGCTGTGACCACACTGTCACTGCTGTCACTGTGCTTGAAGGCCCAGTTCTTTTAATAGTCAAAGTACTTTTTTCTCTGAGAATGCATCTGTGGATTTCATAAAGGTGCCATGCTTAGCCTCAGTGGAGAAGCTTACAGCTCAGCTCTTTATTGCTCTCTCACTCCAAGGTAAAATTTAGGGGAAGGCATATTGGCCCACAAGTACCTACAAACACTCACAGACTTCAAAGAGAGACCTAGGAAGTCAATTATCTTTCATGTTATTACTTATTGGTATAAAAGTTAAAAAAGAAAGAAAAGTTTAAAATAATCCATAATTTGTCTCATCAGTATGTAGGAAGGATCTGTGTTATCTGTGTTTAGAGAACCCTTTAATACCGAAAAAAAAAAAAAAAAGCATTCAAAAAGAATCCCAAACAAAAAAAGCCCAAACAATACCCCACCCCCTCAAATAAACCAAAAAAATCCAATCAGTGAACCAAACAAAAAAACCCCCTCATACTACAAGTGAAGACTGAGCACTGTCAATTGTTATTATGTAAAGATTTACAAAAAAAAAAATTACATGAAAAACCTTTGAATCACAATGCTGTTATTAAATAATCCTAATTTTCATATAATGGCAAGTTTCAGTAGTAGGTCCACTTCTGAGATTGTAAAAACAGCAGGATAATGCCACAGTGAAAGATGAGATAGATGTGTTGACACACTATTCAATGACTGAATTCTCACTCCTCCAGGTTGCAAATTGTTGACTGAGCAGTGAGAGTAAAAACCTAATTATCTTCTTGAAGCTTTAACTTGGCACAGTATTCTCCTTTCATTTTTTTTAAGTTTCCCCCTCTTCTCATAACACAGATGGAAAAATTAAGACTGTCCTGTTGGTGATGGCAGCTCAGAATTTAGTACCACATTGAGACAATACAATACATTTCAGTGACTATCAAATGAAATATAAAACGTTAAATCAAGTTAAAGAGAAGTGTGCTTAAAGCTGTAAAAGCTTATTTTGTCTGAAATAAATTTAGAGGATAATATATAAACCAGTAGGTTGGGTTTTTTTGGTTGTTTTTTTTTTTTCTATTCCTGCCTGAAAATGTGCACTGTCAGTGTGTGGCTATAGATTTTTACTCCCAATTCATAACCACAAGGGACCTTCTACTGTGAGCTGGAATAATGGCAATTTCAGTGATAAAAAAACTACCACCACCACCACAAAAAAATCCAGCTAGTCTGATTCCCAAGAATTTCGAGTATGATGAAAAAAGTTCCATGCTGTTCCTCTTAAGGCTTACTATAGGATTACATCAGGATTTTTCTTCTTTTTTATCTTCATAAAAAAATCACAGGCTTAACGGGGAAATCATGAATCAAGGATAGCTAGAAAGATAATGTCAGTGAATTAATACTTCAAGGAGAGGATAACTGGTGCTGTAATCCCGAATTCCAGAGTGAAAGCCTGAACACCACCTGTGTAATCTGCATGATTTAGACATCGCTGCTTTCAGCTGTAACTCCTGCCTCGTGATAAAGTTTTCATTTGAGAGAAACTGAAGTTCAATAATTTCATGTATTTTTACATGAAATAGACATAATGTGAATAGATAAGGGCTGGGCATCAAGACAGCTTTCTCAGGTTACACAGCCCAGCTAATGCTGGTAATCTTTGCCTGAAAGGTCTTGAATTCTTTTCAGTGAAGTGGAACAACTTCAGCAAAATAAAGGTGGGATAGCTCCCTCTGTGCTACAGATCAGCATTATTAGGATTCTCTGAACAGTTGGGATAAATGGGATTAAGAGGTCTCAGATAGAGGAATGATGTGAATCCAGCTCTTGGTGATGGGTTCAGCATTAGGATGTTGCATGAAAAGCACCTCCACCCAGTGATGAGCTAACAGAAGGATAGTGGTTGTAGCTGTGGTCTGGGAGCCCCTGGTAAACTGGGATTTTTATAACATCAAGCAATTTATTTCTGCTAAAAAGTATAATTTTGCGAGGTCTGGCTGCAATGTTGAAAAGTCAACAGGAAGAAGAATCTTGCAGCTCCCTGCATGCTGCACCACAATAGCTAAAAATGTATCTTTTAAAATGTGAGTTTAAACCATTTTCTCTTCACTTTTGAAGATGCCTATCTGCTGTGGGAAAAAAAGGAAAAATTAGATT
This sequence comes from Hippolais icterina, assembly GCA_013400075.1. Lineage (NCBI taxonomy): Eukaryota > Metazoa > Chordata > Aves > Passeriformes > Sylviidae > Hippolais > Hippolais icterina. The sequence continues at coordinate 29,223 of VWYN01019611.1, read as the reverse complement.
AGGAACTGAACGTTTCCTTAGGCATCTTTCTAGGAGAATAGACACGTCTTGTTTAAGGTGAATGGATAATGCATTTTATTTTCATGGGGAAAAGAAGAGAAAGAAAATAGATTTGTTGAGTTAAGTTTACCATTTTCTCCACAAACCTAAAGAGAGGAATGAATGTATTGACATTTCTTTGGGTTTCAAGATCTGTGAAGTTTTCACAAAGCACAGAAATTATTAGAAAATATCTGGTAACAGCTTTTTCCATCATTCATTTTCTCTTCATTCTTCTGTGTCAGAACTTTACAAGAGCATGTCTGTTTCTTCTACTGCAATAAGAGCTCCTATCAAAAAATTATTAGTTTAGCCAAAAAAAAATATATATTTATATATTTTAAGAAGGGGAAATGCATATAGTCCAATAAAAAGCATGAAGATTTGCACTAGCATGAAGCTGGTGTTCCCTAAATGGGCTGCAAAGGAAACTAGACTGTGAATCTTAATGTGTAAGTACAAGCAGCTTTAGAAAGATCCACTAAAGGGCATGCCTGTATTGCAAATGACAGTACAGATCAGAATAATGGGTTGCCTCCTGTTCCCAGAAAGAGCTGCAATGAACTGATTGGAATTTCACCTTGAGGTCACTCTGGTCTCAGTTGATTTCCTTAGTACACATATTATTCAATAACCACTGTGATGCCAGCCACATTATCCCATCAGTATTGCAAAATTCCCAGCGCAATCTTTGCTTCATGTCTGAAAATGTGTGCATTCAGTGACAGGAAAAAAATATTTTAAAGACATACAAGATTTATACAGCACCCTCTAACCTAAAGGATTTCAATAATTTTCAGAAACTACAGGCCTCTAGCAAAGTTAAAATATGACTTGTCACTTGGATGGGTTGCAACAGCTGAGGAGCATGCAAAGCTCTTACTGACAGGTTGATCATATTATGGGGATGGTAATAATGGCTTACTTGGATGAAATATTTCTTTACAAAATTTTACAAATTTTTTTCACTTCAGTACTACAAAGATGAACTAAAAGTTTCCCTCTCCATGTTAAAAGAAACAAGTTTATTATTTCTTCCCGTAAGAACTCCAAGTTGTTTATACAGTATTCAATTAATTTACCTTTTGAAGGATGAATGTGACAGTCAAGTTTGTTCAAATGAGGATCCGGAGTTCCAGAAAGTCTGGAGATAAGATGTAGTATTCCGCTGTACAAATGCAATTCCACTGTATTAAATTAACTTCCCTCAATATTCATACTAATGTAAGGACACTGTCAGTATCATTCCTAAAATCTTCCCCATCCAATTCTTTTAAGCTAGCTGTTTAGTTCTCTGGTGACTCTTGGTTTTGCTCTTTTTATTGTCAGCTATGTTGCTATCTCCAGTTCTATGGACTAGTATCAAAACTGAAAGTTACCTGGCTTAGGATGATATATCCTAATTAAAAAAGCTGTAAATAATGGAATTTTCTAGTGCAGATCAGCTTTAAGTTTGCATTATTCTGCTGATATTATTGCTGCAGATAATAAATGAATACTAAATAGTGAGATCTGTGAGTGAAAAGGTCAGAAATTTGAAGTTCATGTGAGAACAACACTATTAAATAGACATCAAGCAACAAAGCACCCCAGAAAATAAAAGTAGTACTCGGGATCGAAGGACTAAGTACCCTTTGGATATTACTATGAATTAAATCCATCATTAGAATTAAGGTCACATTTAACTGGTGGTTACATTAGACTCATCTTTTGGTGTTTTAAGTGCGTCTTTGGATGTTCCTCAGCTAAAACCAGAAAATAACCCTATTTCTTTATAAAGACCATTTTAAGCAATGTCTGTCCTAGCACTTAGGCACAATGACACACAGCTTTAAAAGCACAGAATTAAACTTCCTTAGTAGGATTACCTAGTTAGCCATGAAGCTAACTATTTAGTTAAATCTCCACCATAGAATTGCATATGACAGGTGAAAAAGTGAAAATGCATATGCCTCTAAAGAAGATCAGTCATCCTCTACTGATTTGCAAAATGTATGGTTTGTAATATTCAAACTCCTCCTTTGCTGCAAACCAAAGCCAGTGTTATAACTAGACATGGTTCAATGAATTACATTTAATGCTGTTGTTCAATTTTGCTGAGTCCGAGTTGCCAAAACAGAGACAGTAAAATTTGTACATAGGCTTGATCAGAAGCCAGTGAAGTCACTGACAAAGATGAAAAAAAAAACCAAAAACTTCCATGGATTTGTCTCAAATATTTAACTCATAGAAGCTGTAGATGATAAATACTTCCTAGTAGTGATCATAGAAAAATTTAGGTTGGAAAGCTCTTTTCAGATCATTAACTGTAAAATGAGGCACAGTGGCAACAGAGAATAGTTTGGAAAATTTAGGCTGGATGTTTGGAAAACATTCTTCCTGGGAGAGTGATAAAACTTCTCCCCTAAAAATCTGTGGAGACCACATTGCCCCAAACAGCTGTGGGCTTCCTATCCCTGCTGTTTCCCAAGACTGAGCTAAACAATGCTATGGCTATCCCTTCACCTCTCTCCTTCTCTCAAACAGGACAGAACATCCCAAGATTTCTGCTTTACTGGACCATATCCTTCCTGTGATCCTTAGATGTTTTCCTTTCTTATCAAATGGCCAACTTTTTGGAATGTACTGCAGAAGGAACTCATGTCACCAAGCAATTACTGGTTCCAGCACCTGACAGAGAAGAGAAGGAAAAGAAATTATTCAAGCTACTCTAGCAGTGAGTGCAAGTCTAAAATGTATAGAATTTGCTTCTCTGTGCCTCCTTGCCTTGTTCTTTCACAGAGCTGAAGCAAAGCAAGCAGCCAGACTGCTTTCTTTTCTGGATAATGACAGGATGGCTCCGAGCAGCACTAAGAGATATTGCCACTCTCAGAATCACACATTGCTGATTTCCCAGCAGGTGATCAAGTGCGTCCTCCTGAGGAACATTTACACTCTGCTTGTATGTTACAGAAGCTTTCACACATCTGAAAAAGAGTAAAATTAACTCTTGTTCAAGTTCATAAAATAAACAAAAGCACTATTGACAAGCACTACTAAAATGTAGTGGTGACTGCACAGTACAGTGGTACTGTGGTAATTAATACACCATGTTTTCTTTCCTTTGCATAACACACTTTGAAAGTAAATTATTGTGACTGATAAGTTTAGCATTTTTAATGGACTGTGTTGTTTAAGATAACTGAGTCACTGGTGGGTGAGGCTGTGAAGTTACAGAGCAGTGATATGCTAATACATACAGCACCAAAAAGCAGCTAAAACACCAACTTCATAACGGGCCAAGGACTCTGAAGGTGACAGTCAGACTCAAAACAGATAGAAAAAGCACTCCAAGAACAACCTTATTCCTAAAACTCTCTCTGAAGTGTTGCTCAGAATTAGAGCTCTAGGCCTCTTCTTATAGGAGACGAATTTTAAAGTACAGAAATTTCTCTTGTTGCCTAGAAAATTGAAAACACGGTGTTGCAAAGTCAGTAAGGCTGAATTAAGGAAATAAAAAGGAATACAATTGATTTGTTCACTAGTTATCAGAAAGCAAAGAGTTTATGTTCTGATTGTAAGAGCCTGCCAAAGCTCTCAAATGGAACATACAAATTGTGATATACACTTCTATGATATGCAATATAAATTCACCTATACTATTAATTTTGTTGCCAGCTATTCACATCTCTGCCTGTTACATCTCAGCTTCTGACAATCCACAGAAGTGTTTTAAAAAGGGCTGGGTTGCAAACGCTATTTAAATTGTATTTTAGATTTAACCTCAGTAGATTAGATAGATGAAAAGTCTGACTCTGACAGCCAAAATAAAGCAGGGCAATATTTTAGCCCTTCATAGAAAGCACTAAACCATTTTACTAAAATCAATACTAGAGTATAACAGTACCAAGGTTTTGGTTTTATATCTCTTCCCTCCCCCATTCCCTTGAGAGTACTATACTGAATAGTTTACTGTCTTGCTGGAGTACAATACTTTAATAGTAAGTAATATGTCAAAGTGATGTTTTCAAGCACGGTAATACTGGGATTTTATATCAGACCACAGGTTTCAGAATAATCAATGTATATTTATAATGACTTAATTACAGTGATGAGATATGTCTCTGCTTCCCTAAGGAAAACTGAAGAGAAGAGTGTAGTTTCAATTATCTGTACCATAACCCAGCTAAATGCAGTTTTGCAAAGTTTGCTATTAGCAAAACCCATTTTACCTCAGTGAAAGGAGATTTTTCAATAAGAGGCTCTGGAGATATCCAGTGCATTACAACAGGCTTAGGAACAGAACATATTGAAGGAATCATCTCACCTGAGCAATGATCAAGGCTTTCACTGACTGCCGTGTGGCTGAAACATTCACTTGGAATATCAGAAAAAAAATCCAAGTTCAAGTCTTTGTGATATGCTGCTGCTGCTACAACCTTAACCTCATGCTCTGCCTTTAATTCACGGAATACCTAAACCAAAGTGATGGCAAACATCCAGCCTTGGACATTTATATTGATAGACCTCAGACTTGTAATATTGATACCCCTTCCAAATTTCTTCATGGATGCTTTCTGAAGCTGAAAAACAAAGTCATACTTGAAAAATAGTCTTGCATGTTTCTTATTTTATTAATATGACAGCAAGAGAGACAACAATGTTAAATTTGCTGTCGTTCGCTCAGGCAATTGTAACTTTGAGATCCACAAATTTTATGCCTGGCAACCTGGAGTTTGTTAGCAAAGAAAGTGTTCATAGGAGATGTTTTGTACAAATGCAATTATCCATATCACGTAGCTGCACTAATCTACTTAGAAGTGAATGGAAGGGATGAGGGAAAGAGGAAAAACAACCAAAAAAAGTGTATTTTAATCTTCTTGGTGGTAGTCCTGTGAGAAAGGATAAATCCCAAGATTTTTCATTGTTCCAACATGTAGCTTCTGGTTGCTTTCCAGTTCAGCGTTCCAAAGTTTAGCTTCTACTCAATGCAAACGAAAGGACTGTAGAAAGAACCCTGGAAGACAGAAAGTAAACAAGGACAGATCATGATGTGCTTTCCATGGCACTTGAGCAGTTAGCCTGCAATGAGTCTGAACTCAGGCAGCAGCACTGGGCAGAGAGCTGTTCCCTGCACACAAGGCTGTCAGCCATTCACTCTTCCCCATATTTCCTTGGATACCACTTTCCTTGGGCAGACAGGGATGTAGTCAAACACACTCAAAAAACCAGTGGTGAGAATACTTCCTGCAGTGTGGGTGGATTGGGTTTTGTAGCAAGGGGGCCACAGGGGTGGCTTCTGTGGGGAGCTGCCAGGAGCCTCCCCTGGGCTCGACGGAGACAGCGCCAGCCGGGCTCCAAGTCTGGCCAAGGCTGAGCCCATCAACAGCAGCGGTGCTGCCTCCTGGATAATCCATTAAGAAGGGGAAATAAACCTGTCCTGGTTTGAAAGCAAAACCAGTGAAGGACTCCAAGTCAGAAACACAATTTAATAAGATGAAAAGAAAATAAAGGAAAGTAAAATAAAATAAAAGTAATAGTAGAAGAAAAAAACCTGACAGAGTCAGAATACAACCTGACACCCTGTTAGGGTGGTAGTGGCAGTCCAGATGAGATGGTCTTGTCGAAGCAGTGATCCTGTAGAGACATCTGGTAGCTCTTGTCTCCTCTGGGAATCCAGTGGATAGAAGCTGCTTGTGCTGTCCCAAACCCTGGATTTATCCAGGTGGGAATGTTTGGCTCCTCCCCCTGGGCGGAGCATCTCACAATGGGATGATCTCATTCTATGAGTCACACAGTGGGCCCTTGATGGCCCATTAAACAGAGATAGCTCCCATTGGAAGTTATCTATGAGTCATGTGGCAAGGCATTGTTAGGCTCGTTAACAGAAGATAAGGAAAACACTGCCCCACCTTGGCTCCAACGGCTCATGGGGATAGAATACATACCTTGGGCACAATTTTACATTGTAACCTAGGACAAAACCCTTTGTGGAGGGCTGTGCCATGTGGGAGGGAGGGGTGAGGAGTCTTCTGAGTAGCAAAGACAACGTGTGGTGAACCCTCCACAACCCCCAATCCCTGGTGCTGCTGCAGCAGGGGAAAGAGGCAGAGAAACCAGGAGCAAAGTCAAGTCCAGGAACAAAGGAAGGCTAGAATCAAATATCACTGCCAAACTGCTCATTTTTAAAGGCAACATTTCTGTTTTCTAATAGCACCAGGTGTTTTATTATTTATACCAGGTTTTTATTATTTTGCCAGAAACAGAGAACATAAATATCCTAGAAAAATACCCTCACATATCTCTTTGTTTCTGTCTTCCAAAGGATGGAGTCTTATATAGATTTACATTAACATAATATTAAGGACTTCACTAAAACATCAACATTAATAAAATGTAGCAGTGAACTCCACGTTGTAAAACAAACATTTTACCTTGATGTGCAAATGTGACTGTCACATTAAAAAGTGTGACTGTCAGAGATCTGAGAAAGAAGGAGACCCAAAACTAGGCTGTCTCTGGAACTGGTCTGTAAACATCTGTACCATAATGATTCTTCTCTCTCTTTTTTATAAATTTCCCTTTTCCTGCCACTTATGTTACAGCCACCCAAGAGTTTGGAAGAGAAAGGTGCATTTTATCCACTCTCTTCTTATTATTTTCAGCTTACAAATCTTTCATTATTTCAACAAGATCACCAGGCTAAAAGGAAGGACCCAAGTGCTCCTGCTAAATTGAAGAAAAAATGAAACTGGCCTGTTAGAGGGTGTTTTAGATGATTTTTGCAAGCAGTATCCAACTTGCTTTAAAGTGCATGTCGCTTGTTTCTTGTCCTGTTCTCTTTCAATTTACTGCCATGAAAAAAGTATTTTATAAAATTGATGGAAAGAGATTTCCACCACATTTTTAAGAACCAGTCTGCTTGGACAAACTGAAATAAGTTCAGTCTTCTTTCCCCTTAAAGCAGAAAGGAAAAAACAAAACAAAACAAAAACCACCAGAGTTAATAAAAACATTATGTAATACTGTTTTCCCTTTTTCTTTCTGATGTCTACACTGAACTCTGATCAACCACTGTTTAAGTGTATGAACATGTAGTGGTTTGATGTTTCTCTGTACCATGAAGTATTCAAATAACAGACTTTCTTGCTTTCATATTTGCAATATCTTATAATCACTTCTCTGTTCAGGGTGCTGAAAGTTCTTGAAAAGGAGAATATCTGTAATGACAGTCTGGAGTCTTGAATACTCAGGCCATTCTCTAGTTTGCTGGAGACCTGTTGTGCTTTTGTTTTCTTTTATTTTTTATGTGGGAGAGAAAAAAAAAATACTAGAACCTGAATCTAAGCTTATCTGATACCTGATGCACTTAAAGTTTCTGAAATGTAGGGGGAAAAAATGTATGGTGAGCATACTGTAATATACAGATTTGAAATATGTGCTTTAGGATTATCTTTCCTCTAAGGATTTTTTTCACTCCTCTATTTAGGATAAAGTATTTTATTAAAAAGAAGATAAATTTTTTGTCCAATAGTTTCAGTGCTAGCCTGAAGCTTAGAAATCATAGATAAATCCATGTTTTGCTGTAGACTTACTGTATCACCTTGGAGAAGTCATTTTGACTGTGTCCTATAATCTTGTGTCTTTAAAATGAAAATAATAACAGTATTTCTCTCTCAGTGGGATCTTGTAAGGGGTGCGGGTTCCATGGGGGTGAAAACTACATTAGTGTCCTAAATACCTTTGTAATCAGAGATTAGTTTTAATTAAGAAAAGCCTTTTGGATTTATAATGGAAAGAGAGGGTCACTTCTTATGGCTGAACTTACCAGCCTTGAATGGGGGCAGCACAAGTCCAGCTAGCATTGTGGCACCTGAGAAATGAAAGGAGCAATGGGATTCAGGGAAGACCCAGAGTGAGGCATGCATTTATATTGGCATGTAATGCAAACCAGTAATGCAGGAAATACTGATGGCACACAGAGAGCATCAGAGCAAACAAATGCAGCTTCAGTGCTGTAGAACTTTATCACAACACTCTTTAATCAATGCATTTTGCATGCAGCTGAAATTATATTCCTGAGAACAGTCACTTTTCCATGTTCTCCAAAGATTATTCCTATACTCAGTGTTGAATCATGCATATCCCTTCCTGAAATCATTTTAATCTTCCCTCTCAAGCTCAGCTGCATTGAAATGTATATTCTGTATGAACAGTGCCTTGGTGCAGCAGTTACTCCATTTTGATTAGAATGTTCTTGTGAATCTCCACAAACTAAAGCCCATTTTTAATAGAATTCACTTTTGTCTTCTTGTGAGACAAATGTCTTCTGAGATTTCTGACATCTTTTGCATCTGGTGAACTAGATAGACATCTTTGATTCTCAATCAAGACTGAAGGAAAAGGAAAGAAAGAAAGAAAGAAAGAAAGAAAGAAAGAAAGAAAGAAAGAAAGAAAGAGAAAGAAAGAAAGAGAAAGAAAGAGAAAGAAAGAGAGAAAGAGAGAAAGAAAGAGAGAAAGAGAGAAAGAAAGAGAGAAAGAAAGAAAGAGAGAAAGAAAGAGAGAAAGAAAGAGAGAAAGAAAGAGAGAAAGAAAGAGAGAAAGAAAGAGAGAAAGAGAGAAAGAAAGAGAGAAAGAAAGAAAGAAAGAGAGAAAGAAAGAAAGAGAGAAAGAAAGAAAGAGAGAAAGAAAGAAAGAAAGAGAGAAAGAAAGAAAGAAAGAAAGAAAGAAAGAAAGAAAGAAAGAAAGAAAGAAAGAAAGAAAGAAAGAAAGAAAGAAAGAATTTTAGTTGATGACAAAGTCTTATTCTGGGATTATTTATCCTAATAAACATGATTGGGAATGATGTATATGAATTCTGTGCTTTGGGAAATATAAAGATGGCACATAAGCATTCAAAGACTCCTTTGAACAAAATATCCTGAAATAAATGAGAAAAATGAGGGGTTCAAGCAACATGCAGAAAAAGAAGGAGGTCTCTCTTATGTACCAAAATTTTCCAGATGATCAAGTTCATTTTCCTGTCACTGCAGCAAGGCTCTTTTTGTGTATATAATCATCTAAACATCAAAGAACAACATAATTTGGTCCACTCTTCCATTCCTTCTTTTTCTGTTTTTTTTTTTGTCAGAAATGAGAAGCATTAGATTTAGAATATTAAATCAAATGTCTGGGCTTCCTGCTCCTTAGAAAATGAGCCAAGAGGACAAAGGGATTGAATAATACGCAAGTTATGAAAAAATACCGTGATTTTTACTGCTTATGTACTTCTTAAAATGATCTCTTTAGGAAAAAATCAAGTGAAAGACAGTCTGCATCCCATCAGGAAGGAACGATACAAAGAAGAAACAGGTGTGCTCTTTTGTTTTTACCTATCTACTAATTTCTCTCTTTTGTTGATACTGTCAGGTAGTGTCTAGTGAGCTGACAAATCTGAAAGAAACTGATAAAGCAAAAGAGATTAACTGAATTAGAATTACATGTATATTCTTGCAAAGAAAATGTCTTCTTACTGTGCTTGTTGTGACCAGTTATCTTTCACTGCTGTCCAGTCATACAGCATTTGATAGACAAGTTGTTTTTTTGCAGAAATGTTTTTACAGGAGCAGAGCTGAGCACACTTTTGCAAAAAACTCTTTGTTCAGTGGTTCACATTGCACATCTCTGTTATCATTTGCATCTTCCACCAAAAAAATTCTCAGAAAATATGTTAAAGAATGAATGCTAAGTATAAAATAACCTCTTTTTAAAATCAAAATAGTAAGATGAGTTATCTAAAAAAATACTGTGAAGGTCTCACAGGAATAAACAAGTTCCCCACATGATTAACATTTCTCCTGACTACCAGTATCTCAAACAAAAATCAACTGCAAACAAACGCACATGAAGAAGCAAAACCAATTCTCAAATCGTTTGTGAGCAGTCAAAAAGACCAAATTCCTGGCTTAAACAGATCTCTAGGAATAGCCTATCTCTAATTTGGAATGATACCAGCTGTCCTCGATTTGCTGAGAATTCAGATTTTGGTGTGGAAACTCTTTATACTTCATCCATCACAGTCTGACTTAAGAGGGTTGGAAGATAAAGGGGGAGAAGTAAATAAATTCTGCTTGTTGCCCAAGGCAAAATTTAGTTTGTTACTCAGTTTGTTGCAGTATGCATCACTTCTAATGAACTTTTAAAATAAATTCACTTCCTTTTTTGTCTTGTTTTTTATCTCATGAAAGAACAAAAACATGTTTATATGCCTCTGAGTTCAAGAAGTCCTAATTTGAGAGGTGAAGAATGAACCCACCATGTGTTGTTAATTCAGAGGTTAAGATGGCTTTTGCCTCGTGTGTCTGTTCTTCACCAAGAAGAAATGAAAGAATGATTAATATTCGCTTCACTATCAATAAAGGACACCAAAGAAAAAATTGTCCAATGACTAAAAATAAATTAAAGAAAGAAGGAAGGAAGGAAGGAAGGAAGGAAGGAAGGAAGGAAGGAAGGAAGACCACGATTCAACTGCCATTGTGTGAAAGAGTCACAAAAGGCATCACAGACCACAAGAAAAATGTGAAAATGAAAAAAAAAACCCACATGGTTTCAGGGAAATCTCCACCTTCTGTAAGTAACCCAATTAGCCAGCTTCGTTTGACTGCTCAGGTAAGGTTAACTAAGAGAATTTTGGACAGTTCTTACAGGCAAACCTTAAATTTGGGAAAGAGGGGATGATAACCAAGCTCCATGATGAACACCTTCCATTTGTTGGTTGCCCTGATGGTGGCACTCTTCACTCTTGGATCCACTCGCTCGCACCTGCCACACAGAGAACAATTCGTAGGATGGATTTAGCGTTCAGAAATAGGTAATCTAAAGAGAAGCTTTCCCCATTTTTTACATGCGTGCTTCACAAAACAACTGTATAAATGTGCTATTTTTAAAAACAATGGGTTTTAATAGCAAGAGAGTGAAATTGTGTCATTCCAATCTCAAATGTTCTCTAGTCCTTTTAGACTCCTCACTTTCTCTATATTTTTCTTCTCCCACTGAGAATGGCTTAGAGAACTGTTTTTGCTATTCAGTGCTTTTATTTGATTTTTTTTTTTCCACTCTCTTTTTACCAAGCTAAAAT